>JAODUP010000466.1:0-122500 GCA_025642065.1 Paralvinella palmiformis | reverse complement strand
CACACACACACACACACAATACACACACTCTCTCTTGCTCTCTCCAAACCGTATTCTAACGCAAACACAATTTTAATATTGATGAATATCACTCTCAAAGGAATCTTTTCTAGTGGGGGTTGGGGGGGGGCGGGAGTGGTGGATGCTGTTGTATCCTTTCAGCGTTTCGCCTTCTGCCTGAAGTCCGACAGGTAGGTGCCTAATTTTCTTCGGCACCGAGCGCAGCTTCGATAACATCGTTTGTTATCCAGCGTTTTCTTCCCACGGTTCGGTGCGGCGTGCGCGGCTAAGATCGCATCGGAAATAATTACCGCGAAAACGGGTAAACAAACTACCAACTGCGCCCGTCGGTCGGCCCGCCGTCGGTGACAGCCAGTGAGTCGCTTATCATGCTTGAAGGTCCCCATTCATTCGGTGATAAATTGCGGATGAAGTCGACATAAAGGTGCACGACGGCGCCCCTTTCAGCTATCGGCGATTGCTGCACTCTCAGCGAGACGCAGAGTTGTCACTTGTTGGTCGCCGACAAACCGGAGTCCACGACCGGCGACAACCCGGAGACCGGAATAGGAACATTTATATTAAAAACGAAATGTGCGGCTTCTCTGCCTCGGCCCGACCTTCGAAAACGAGGCTGGCCGACGCTCGGTTACTTTCTATTTTGTTCCCCCGTTATGTGCTTTCCATCTTGTCAACAAGAACGTTATCGGCACATAGCGCAAAACTTCACCATGCAAGTAGAAACGTCCTTGAATCCCTTTGTGTGATAAGAGAAGTTCTCGCTGGTTAACACGAAGTTAATCTTTTTACTTCGTATAGATAACAAACAGTCTCGGCGTTTTCGCCTCGATCCTGTTTCAGTTTAAGGCTGTTCCATCAATTGTAATGGCTTACACACACACACACACACACACACACACACACACACACACACACACACACACACACACACACACAGTTATAACTAGATGACAGACAGACAAATAGATAGATAGATAGATAGATAGATAGATAAATATATAAATTTAAGATAGCTAGATCTGAGATAGAGAGCTAGATTTTAGATAGATAGCTAGATTTAAGAAAGATTTCTAGATTTAACGGTTAGCTCAATAGAGTGTTAAAGGACTTTTTGAGGTCGAATTGTTTCACTTTGAATATTATATATATATATATATATATATATATATATATATATATATATAAGCTTTATTAAAAGTCCTTTTTCTTACAGGAACGATTCAAAGAGGTTGTACGGTGAAGAAAACCGAGAATATGCTATAACACATTTAAAAAGGCTTAATCATGTACACCGGTATATGCATAGTCATAGATGTTAAGGTATATCGAGTCGAATACCCGTTAGCAAGATACAGAATCAAACACCTTTTATTTAGAGTTGGCTAGAAATATATTCTAGTCAATGTTTAAAATTAAAACCTATCCCAGTAACTATCATGTGCTGTCCGTAGTGTTTTTTTGTGGTAGCTTTTTTCCCCTTTTTGAGGCACCACATCTATTATGGAATAAATAGAATTTTTTTACGTTTCATTAAAGTCACAAAGGTGTTGTTTTTTCCACACTTTTTTGTCAACACATTCAGATTGCTAGTTAGATAATGTTATGGTGTTCTCGTCCTCTTTGACAACACCTTCGGGTTATTACTGTGCTTTCCTTGTGTATTTTTAAATGAGAAAGGGCCGACTTAATTGATAGCTTTAACTTTACTCTGGACATTTTATAGGCTGAATTATTCGCTGTAAGACATGAAAATCCCCCCCCCCCCCGTACTCATACACCCAGACACAGACATAGAAATACAGGCAGGCAGGCAGGCAGGCAGGCAGACATGATCACACACACACACACACACACACACACACACACACACACACACACACACACACACACTAAAGATACAAAAAACAAACATGAACCTATAACTTTAAAGCTGAACAGAGAAAGAACAAAACTGAAATAAGATACAAATCAGTTAGCATTCACTTTCTATTTTGTGTTTTATCCACATCTTAAATTCCATTTGATTTTCTTAAAAGCAACAATCCATAAATGTGCGACTAATGTTTTTTTTGTTAGTAAAATATTTCAAAACACACAAATGCACAACAACAACAACGACGACACCCACAAAAGGCCAAAGGTTAAAACGCAGTAAATATAGGTGGACAAAGTTATTGCTTGACAACCGGATAGCCCTTAAACAAACACATACACATAAACACACACATACACACACAGAGAGAGGGGAGAGAGAGAGAGAGAGAGAGCTCCGCCTAAAAACATGTTATCTGAAATGTAAATTTTCGATACAGTACGCGGACTTGAAGTTGGCCAAAGACGGCGATAACTTACTCAGAAATATTGCCCTAAGTTATTGGCGATGCTAACAATAAAAACTGAATGTCAGAGGGCGCTTTAGTTTAGGAAGTTTGGATCGTTTGTCGGCAATGAATAACACCAGATCGCATTTCAAAGACGACCGAGAAAGGTCTTCACCACTTTGAGACGTGCTTTGCGTCGTGCCTCGCCATTGCTTAACCGACTTTGGATGGGTGTTGACGACACCCGAGGCTATCGGAACAGGAACGATCCTGTGCCGTATCCAGAGAGAGATAGAGTGAGTGAGTGAGTGAGTGAGTGAGTGAGTGAGTGAGTGGGTGAGTGAGTGAGTGAGTGAGTGGTGGTGGTGGTGGTGGTGGTGGTGGTGGTGAGTGAGTGGTGAGTGAGTGGTGGTGGTGAGTGAGTGAGTGAGTGAGTGAGTGAGTGAGTGAGTGAGTGAGTGAGTGAGTGAGTGAGTGAGTGAGTGAGTGAGTGAGTGAGTGAGTGAGTGAGTGAGTGAGTGAGTGAGTGAGTGAGTGAGTGAGTGAGTGAGTGAGAGAGAGAGGAGGGAGAGAGGTGGGAGGAAGAGAGAGAGAGAGAGAGAGAGAGAGAGAGAGAGAGAGAGAGAGAGAGAACTGTCATGACACCAACTTTTGGCAAAAAAGCCGAAGTTAAAAATGTAACAAAACGAGTAACAAAAACGAAACAGCGAGAAATAGCGAAAACTATTTTTTTTTATATAAAGGCATAAACTAAAACGTATATCTCCAATAGTAATGGATGCCAACGCCCTTTCAGGTGTATTCTACTCCATTGATGTTCGATTTTTCAAAATTACTGTATCAGATTTCAAAAAAAAACTAAATGGGCTCCCATCCTATTCGCTAAACCGTCCCCCCCCCACCCCCGTGAAAATCGAGATAGCAAAACTGACTCAAATTTAATAATACGAAAAAAAGGTTTTATTTTTATGCTTACCAGGACATGACATTAAGCATTCAATGACGATTTCGTACGTGTAATCTAACGGCTGGAGGACGATTATTTGGAAGTTTCAAGGTCAGATAACTCGTCTTGCTGTCGTAGATCGATCCATCTTTTCTTGATTATTGGTGAAAACATTCCAATTAAGTTACGATAATGATGATAATGATGATATGATGATAATAATGATGTGATGATAATGATGACGAAGGCAGCGAAGACAACGACGACGAGGATGAGGATGGATAAGGATGATGAGGATGCTCTCTCTCTCTCTCTCTCTCTCTCTCTATATATATATATATATATATATATATATATATATATATATATATATATATATGAGAGAGAGAGAGAGAAGAGAGAGAGAGAGAGAGAGAGAGAGAGAGAGAGAGATAACGAGAGTGTGCGTGTGTGCGCATGTTTGCGTGCGTGCATGAGTGCATGCGTGCGTGCGTGTGTTTTGTCACAGAATAGTGGAAACAAAGTCTATTTACTATAAGGAGCTATTTCACACGGCATTTAGGTTTCCTGTGGTATTATCTTTTACTTTACGAATGACCACTTTTGATAAACATTCCAGCGATGCCTTGAAGCCACAATAAAAACTGCTTCCTGTCTTGTATATAGAAAACACTGCACCTTCACACGCTTATAAACGGTTCTGTGAATGCTATCCATTCCTCAAATATTCTGATCAGTTCGGACAGAAAATGTTCATCAGCGTACCATTCCAGTAGCAGGCATGCCTCGGAATGGCATCGCATTTTATGGCAACTGACTCGTCTATAGGCAACCTATGGCGGTTCCTGGATACAGAAAATGCCCCCGTAGCTGCTAACTTAACCCATAACATATCCACCGATGTAAAAAGCGGACAGGGCTCGTTACACATGATGTGCTGACCGACTACAATCAGTGCACGACCCCACATGAGCATGACCGACATGGTTGGAGAAACGATAATCGAAATAACAAGAGAACTCCGCCATGTGAGGCCATCCCTAAAATAAAGGCTTTCGAGTGTATCCGCCATTCACTTGACCGCTAACCAGATACACGAAGGGTTACTAACACACACGCACACGCACCCACGCGCGCGCACACGCACGCACACACACACACACAAACAAACAAACGAAGTAAGATGAAAACAACTATATCATCATTACCCACCTGGATGAATTTCGGTTCTTCAAAAGTGAATTTTTCCACGTTTTACTTGACTAAGTTAAAGCATTTGATACAGTTTGTTGATGGGTTTCAAACAGAATCCGTTATGTTGGTAATGCTATTAAGAATCGGGTCGAGAGACCTCGGGCTAACCAATAGAAAATTCGGTACGTATTTTCTGTCGAGGGGGGGTGATTTTGTCAGTGATGGTGTGGTCTCCAACCCTTCTTACTGTCACAATAAAGCCGTATAAGAGGCTGTAGCCCGGAGTACATCTGAACATGTTCAGAAGTAATGCACTGTGTGGATAATGATGGTTTCAACCCATCCATGCCATTTAGAAGTGATAAAGTAAAAGTTTCCAGATGCCACGCTCCGCTGGCCACGCAGAAGGGGTAATGGCTTCGAAATTATCTTATGCAGTCACTTGCCGCGTGAGAACTAGCAGAGCATGTCTCGGGCCTAAAGGAGTCTTTTCTATTTTCTCGAGGTTTGGTTATCGCTGTAGCTGTAGAATTCTAACTTCAGAACCCATGTTCATACCTATACATAGGTCTGCGTAAGTACCACGCATCTACCAGGGTATAATAAGACATATGCATACATATATAAATACAATGTAGTTAACTATTTGCAAAGAACACAATTTTTGCGATGCTGTGACTTTATCTCGTGACATCTTTCTTCTTGGTGTGATAAGGTTATGAGTTCTACCACGAGATGGGAACGGGGTGTCACGTCCAAAACGATTTGGTAGATGGCGAAGCTACGCAAGTAACCAATAAAGATGCACGTTCTGTGAAGTGTTAGATTTAAATGGAATTTTCTTTAAAATCAATTACTGATTATCGAGCGGTGATGGCGGCGCCTCCGTCGTCTAACGGTAGCGTAGGACTCATAACCGAAGGGTCGCGGGTTCGATGCCCCGGAGCGGAAATGCTGTCACGTGGCGGCTGATTCACTCGGCCAGAAATGAAAACGTGGAATTGGAATTGATTTTTGAAAGAAAATGGAATTATAATTAGAATTAATAAATTTTGAATTGGAATTGAAGTTTCCCACAAACAAATTAAATCCACAAATTAATTAATTTACCATAAACTAAAAAAAAATTATATTATCTCAAAACAACCGATGTGAACAAATCTTTGTATAACAGATTTATATTTAGAGGAACCCACTAACTGAAGAAGTGCGTCACAGAACTGTTATAGCCCGATGCTGTCTGTTGATTGCCATATATTCGCATTAACATGGGTTTCTTTTATATTCGTTTGTTGTCACCGAGAGACTAATGCAAACAAATGGCCAACTGGACCAGAATAATATATTCCTGTCGCATCGTCAAAGTTCTAACATCAGTTCGTAGATTGCGATCAGTATCGATTGTCCGCCCGAAAAAAAGGCGATGAAGTCACCTACTCTAAAGTATTGCTGGCTCAGCACAAACTGAGAGGTCGAAGATGAAACACCCTTCAAATATGTCCACGCCGAGGTTCGAGCACGGGCGGTAAGTGATTTGCGATCCAACACGCTACCGTTAGATCGCGGAGGCGCCCCCATATATGTGACATGGAAGCAGCCGAACCAAGGTCACTGAGTTTCAAATTAACGCTCGGTCCGTTTCCATCACTACGACCGAGGTGGTCTCCCCTTAAAAACTTCATCAAATCCTGTCATTCCGATTAGCAGATGTGTACACGCACATTACCTGATAGTCATAAATAAATATCTGGATTGGAAGGCGAATTCCCACAACCAAACAGCTAATTTGTACATCCTACAGGATGTTTTATGTTATCGTCGTAGGAACTGGGGACTTAATGACGTTGCTAAATCGACGTCCAACGATCGCACCTGTCAGCAACCATCTCCCATATCTAATAATTACGTTTTATTTTTGTTGTATTTCGACTCTTCAGATATAGTCTTATTTGGCCAACGTAGTTAAAACACCTGGCCCCAAAAATATCTATGAAATTGTTTAATTTCAAATGACACTTATTTGAATTGTGACGCCATTTAAAAGTCGTGCCACTCGAAGATAATACTGTTTTATGTTACTTTAATGGCTTTATGCCGAGATGTATTAAGGCGGGCTCAGGCTCGTTTGCAGGAAAACTCATTCAGCAGTTTTGTAAAGGAAAAAACCCCGTAGTGTTTCATTAAGCAATGTAGAATTTCCAGGCATCTGGACAGTGTGTGTGTATGCGTGTGTATGTGCGTGTGTGTGTCTGTGTGTCTGTGTGTGTTGGGGGGGTGTCTTAAGAACAAGCCAAAATGGAAAGGTGTACTTTGGTCCGCTTTTGTGCGTATTTGTTGCATGATTAGTATATTATTTATTAATCGTTTAAAACTAATCGTCATGCGTACCATAGGGAGAGCCATATATTCTTTTAAAGTTGTTTTCGTAAATTGTATTATTTATATTACGAATCCAGTATTTCTAACCAGGCGCGCTCGTACAATACTCTATCCACTGACACTCCACAGTTCTGTAAAATTCGGTACAATCCTCAACATCGTCGGGAGAAGCTAATTGTTTTTTTATGTTTTTGTTTCGGTTTTGTCACGGTTAGCTGCTATACTTACAGCCTTCTCCCCCCCCCCCTCCCCGTTCGAGGCTAACTTCTTATTGAAGACAATGACTATATGGAAGATCAAGAGTTAATCTGGAAAGATTCGAATAGGATCCTTCTCTTTATTTTGTTAGCTAATCTACTCAGCGCTGAACTGCGTCCCGGATTCGATCTAATATGTTTGTTGATGGCGTTACACGGTAATTGTTTTGTTACTATACGGGAAGAAATATATCTAGAAGACCAATAATATTTTTATAATATCCATATTATCTGGATGGTTGACCCAGTCATTAACTAACCTACATATAGTAGCAGATACACGAGCTATCTGGCGGCTATACAGTTCACTTAGCACGGGAACGTTTGCCGGATAGAGTTTTCTTTGGTACTATCGTTGGTAATTAACAATAACTCTCACGGTGTCATTTCACACCCAAAAAAAAAACGAATCCCATATACCAGTAAACATTATTTCAATGTAAAGTCCGTTAAAGAGATTTGTGTGCAGCAATTATGCCAAACGTTGGCGAATCGGTCTGGTGGCAAAAAGACTTCGATAGCGAAAATCCCCCCGGACACGAATTGGAGAGTGACGTCACATCAGCGCTTGCATTACGAAGAGTTCAAAAGATGTCTGCGCCCATTTCGTCGTTGAACATATTTTGACTGGATATAGCCTATAGGTGCTTAGCAAAGACTGATAAGTAAGCATCGGATAAGTACAAAGATGGCGATCGAAAGATAGATCCTTCGAGCAGAGACCCGGGATCGAAAATCACCTTTCAAAAGACCTTTCGAATTATATTTTAGATTATTTAACCTAATAGCTCTAAATTCCCCCAAGAACGAATTATGTATATCAAGTTTTGCCTCGAACAAAAAGCTTAATGATAAATAAGGAGATATTAATATGGAATATAATTATTTCATCCAGCCCCTTTTTGAAACTGTATAATACAGAAATATTTTTTTAATACTTCAACAGGACGAATTCATTTGATCATTCTAAATTAAATCTTCAATTGGATTCTTTTATTATTATTATTATTATTATTATTATTATTATTATTATTGTTATTAATATTTATTTATTTGTCAGTATCACGGGTGTATGTTTAAACGTGTTTCGTTCCCTTTTGTATTGTGAACCCTTTAATAATGTGATGACAACAAAATAGGTCTGTAGCTAGAAAAGTGTCTATTAAGAGATTATTTTGCATAGATAATAATCTAATGTCTGAACCAGTCTCCCCGCTATGCGATCACTTGAAATACTATGTACAACTAAGTAGATATCTGTTAGCACCAGTAGATTTTTGCTACTTCTCCGATGGTTTAGACAGTTAATTGTGGCAGCTTGATTAATTAGTGGCAAAGGTGGTTGAATATAAATTGGCTTATATATCAACGGTTCTGGGCTAGACCCAACACTAAAATTAAGTATTAAGTACACTAATGTTGGCTTCGAACTGAATAAATAAAGGGTTTGGGTGATATCAGTACTTGGATGAGTGCAAATTAAACGAGGTAAAAGATAGAGCTCATTATTTTTACCCCCAAAACATCACGTTGGGATAAATGAGGAATTACGGCTTCATGTAGGTAATAATACTGTTTCTGTAGCATCGTCAGTGAAGAACTTAGGAGTATATTTTGATACATCCCTGACCATGGAGAGGCAAGTAAATACAATATCCGTTATTACCAAATTCGTAATATTGGTCATATCAGGCGGTACATCACATTGGATGCTTGCAAAACACTGGCACACGCCCTGATAACATCTCGGCTATATTACGTCAACGCTCTCCTGTATGGTCTTCCAAGCACACTGATGACACGGCTACAGAAAGTACAGAATTCTTCTGCCAGGTTAGTCACTCGCACTCATAAAAGAGAACATATAACACCAGTCTTGAATCCCCTGCATTGGCTTCCGGTTATATATAGGTCGCAGTACAAGATTTTGATGTACACTTTTAAGGCACTTCAAGGGACTGCCCCTCAGTACTTAGAGGAACTTGTCTCTCGGTCTGAGTCTGGAGCATTCTTAGCCGTACCAACAACACGCGGAGTGACATACGGTAATAGATGTTTCAGAAAGGCTGCTGAAACCTTATGGAATAATCTTCCAGTAACCATCAGAAAGTGCAAGACCACTGATACATTCAAAAAGAAGATAGAAACTAATAAATTTGTTTCAGCTTTTCCTAGCTGAATATATTATGTATTTGGCTGGAAAGAATTATGTACTTTTAAGGATGTAAATCTGTTACTGTGTTTGTGTGTGTGTGTGTAAAACCATTTGAATAATAGATAATTGAGAAAATATAGACTTATTGATGCAAATTTTGTCGCTGAGGCGACCATATTTACGGCTGAGGACGATATAGTGTAACGGTGACATTTAGGTACGATATATCCACGAAGCCGTAATACCGAGGGAAACATTTGCGATAACGAGGCTCCTTGTGGTAGCCATTTTATAGGCGAAAGTTCGGGAAAGCGTATTTTAGGTGTGTTTTATCAGTTAAATCCTTAAATATGACTGCCCAGGATCAGATGCGAGCAATGCTCGATCAACTGATGGGCACTTCTAGAGATGGTAAGCTTTATATATCTGAACATAAAACAAACAAACTGAAGTTAACGAAGAAAGAAACTGACAAAATATTCCGTTCGCGACTGGATTAGCGTCTTTTACTAATTTTAGATCTAGACTGTAGTGCTGATGGTGGATCAGTTCTTTCAATCGTATTTAATATGATATTATTTGTTAACAGAGGGAACCTTTTTATTGCATGTGCCTACTCGATATTAAATACATGGACCGTTATAATGTTGGCAAGCACAGATCACGGTGCGATGCGCCCCTGAAATGATTGCAGTGAATCATTCATTGATTGTGCCTGTTACTAGTAACTAGCCTATAACTAGGCTAGGTCTTGATCTAGACCCTAGTTTAACTATAAACAAGTGTAATTAGGCTGTGACTGTTGTAAACATTCTCTTTCTTCCCTGTAACAACTAAACATATGGATGGTATATTTACAATTCTTGTAACAGTTTTAAAGGTAAATTGACCACATGTAACCGATGACGGCGATGTTACTTATTTGATGTAGATCTATCATCTATGGAAAGCTCGTGTGTACTAAGTAGTTTATTACTAAATATAATAGTTATATAATATTTCCCACTAAAAAGTATATTGTTTCTAGTGTTCCTAAGACTTGTAGCATGTTGAAATACTTTCTAATTCAATCATAGCCATAGGGATATTTGGGTAACATTTTTAGATTTGAAGGTTAAAACAAATATCCTTTCTGTGATTAGATACTGAATATCTAATCACAGATTATTTTAGTTTTAAATTTGTGCATTATTCAGATATGGACAGCATGTAGATCTTGATAATTTATGAAATGGAGTTGAAACCTTCAAAACCAGTTCAGTTATTGACAGCTCCCAAAATGATATCATTTAGTAAGATCATTCTTTGAGCTTCTTTCTCTTCTAACTATTTTGGTTTTATAATAAAACCTGAATATCACTGATAGTCGTAAAATAAATTGTGTCAACTAAGTTAAACCAGCTTTTCATTTCCTGGTCTGTTGCTCGAGGATATTTGTAATACAGAATAGATACACTGATTAAATATCTTACATGTTAATCTCACAATTAGATGGGTAGTAGAATAACTTGTTTCTATTAATATCACAGAAAAATTTATATGATAACGTGCTTTATCCACAATAGATGGATGGATGAATATGTTTAATGACACATCGGCACAATTTAGGCCATTCAGTGTCCTTTTTATCCACAATAAAAGATTAACGTGTACCTTTGTGTATAGAATGATCCAAACTTGGACTATTCTTAGCTGTGATCATTTATTTTCCAGGCTTATTCTCAATTTATTTACACATTCTGTTCTTAGCTGGATCTTTGGAAAATGTATGGATATAATTTATATTGATGCTTGTGTTTTAATATCCGTATGGCACTCGGTGGAATATATCCTTCAATTTTGTATTGAAGTAAAATATTTTTCATCTTTGTTTACAAGCTCTACAGGTTTTGTTTGAGTCCAATAACAGCACACCCAAATTTTGCCATTATACAGAATTTAGATAGAACAGATTAAAACGTGTATGCATTTTTGTAATTTAGCAGTAATGAAATCGCAAGAAATAACACAAATTTAAGGTGATCTCTTTATAATTTTTTATTTAAGATACAAAATATTACTAAATTCAAACCAGGTACCAATCATGTTTAAAGTATAAAAGTTACATAGAGGCAGTTACATAAGCATAGGGAAATATAAAAGTAACTGTCATTTTCTAGAAATATACTTTTAATATTCAAGTGGAAATTAGTGTCGAACTGTTTCTAATATCAGCTGCCATACCATAATTGTTATGGCCTCAGAACAAAATGTTACCATGGGTTCCAGTAATGAAAACCATTAGAGTAGTTTTTGAATTTAGAAAAATGTGTTTGATTAGAAAATTTATGAAATTATTCATATTAAATACAGGATGATAATGTAATAAAGTTATTTAGTAGTGTAGCAGCATGTAATGACTTAAGAGATATGCAGGCCACCTCAGAAATGTTTTACAAGCATATGCAAGAACATTTTCTAGTTAAGGGCCAGCCATTATGAAAGTGGCTCTGACAGTTTTTAACTCCCATCCCCCCCCCCCATAAATAAACAAGTCAAATTATTAGTAGAATCAAGCAAAGCTAACAGACTGTGTAATTTGAATAGATAATGATATTAATTATTCAATGAATGTCAGAGATTTGTACAAACTGCAATTCTTCCATATCTGTGTAGTATTAAAATAGCATTTTTATTAGCAGCTGTAGGCTTGCAGTTATTTTCCTGAACAAAATCTGATCTGACAATACTTTTTTTGTGAGATAGCCTAGACATTTATAGTGGTAGATGAGGTAGAAAACAGTCAGGAAACAGATACACACCGATTGTTTTTGACTCTGTCAAACATTTAAAATTAAATCTCTCTACTTCAGTAGAATGGTTAGCAAATGACTATTGTAGATTTTAAATGTATAAAAATGATTCATTACATTTGTATAAAAGAATGTGGCAATTTGCCTAATGTTCATTAGATAGCAGCATTGTTATTGCAGAACAAATAAGGATTTTTATTTTAAAGAATTAAAAGAACATACTTGTTTACTCTGAATACAATTTCTATATTCAACCATTTAGTACCTGAATGATTTTTAGGAATTAGAATTTCTTTAAAATTATTTTCTTCCCAGCATATTGAATTATATTTAACTTCTTTTACAAGATGTAATACATAATACTAGATCATTACTAATATAAATAAGGGTCACCTAGCATTTATAATGAATTATCATAATTTCATGATTAAGCATCTGTTATACAGGATTAGAATGAAGTTAATAGAAGTTTTATTATATTGAACAGAGTTTAGTTATTATGAATTTGTTGTAAAATTTCTATAGTTTTACAACTGATATGTGTAGCATTGTACTGATGCCATACAGTCAAATTGTCGAGAAATGCACTTTAAAATTCTTCTGCTCAGTGTGCGAGTCACTAATCACATAATCTACCATTCCACTTTGATAATAACAAATATTGTGTTCTTTTTTAATCATGGCAGTATTGTTTTCAAATTCTACACAGGCTTATTTACTATAGATGTTATAGATGTTTACTTTATGTTGTAAAGAAATTGATTTTCAGTGAGAGGCATGACAACTATTATGTTATTAATTCGATGTACCCCTGTGTTTTTCAAGGACTCGCACTACAAAGGGGTCACAGGTGAGCTAATTTCAAAGGTGTCCCAGTCACCGAGCCGTGAGTTGTGAACTGTTAATAAATGATAATTATTTTTATTTACTCTTGAAATATACTGTTTTTTCAGTATAGATGCTTCACAAGTTCTCCATTTATTGTTTTCTTTGATCATGTGAAACCATAATGATGTCAGTACTTAAAAAATTATTTAGCATTGTTTCTACTAATTGAAAAATAAATGGGCAAATGCTGCGGCATTTAGGAAACACTTAGAACATTTTCTGATGCTAAAAGCAAGTGTTAATTTGTATCCCTTCACTGTGCTCTGCACTAAATGTGATCGCATCTTCTGAAATTAGGAAGATGACACAACCCAATACACATTTGATTTCAGAGATGGCTATTCGGTATACAACGATAGGGTTTAGAATGGTCGGGTCATTTTCAAGAAAGCAGCCTCATCCTCAAAGCAATAGGACAGCTACGCAGTGTGTATTATACATGTCTATGTCTAATTTAGATGGTTTGAAGCAAGCGCTTGTAGTTGAATTTAAGCCATTCACCAAGCATCTGTATTTGTTTTAATTGTGGAGCTGTCACTTAGCTGAAAGTGTCGTAAGGAGTCTGTTTGGTGCAATGGGTAATAATGTGACATAATTTGCTTACCGGCTAAATTTACTGTAAGATAGTTTGTAGAGTGGCTTAATTGCATTGAAACTTTGGATGGCGGATCATTTATGTGTGTACAGTTGTATTCCATAATATCGTAGGATGCCATTATGACCATAAGCCACAGTTTGGTAGTCAAGTTAATTGTCAAGATTAATCTTTTTCCCACTTAAAAGGTTGATACTGTGTCGGCTTTGGAGAATGGCTTTTGACAGGTGTGAAGTTGCATGTTGCTGAATATGTCAATTTTCACTCATCCAGCCATGTTTTACGTACGTATTTATACAAGTTATTACAGCTGTCATTGTGCATCCAAGGCAATGGATTAGACCTAGCTGGCAGCACAGATGTACGTATGTACATGACTTTCAGCCTCTTCAAAGATTCATTTCATATCATTTATAACATTGATGTTTCTGACCTTGTGGACATGTTGCTTTTTGTCTAGGTGACCCAGATCGCTGTAAGGTGCGCTTTTATGATCCTCGGGTATGTAAGAGCTTTCTCCTGGGCTGCTGCCCTCACGAGATACTCTCAAGTACGGTAAGTATAACTGACATGCTACCAGTGCATAAAACTGGCTGTCTAGCTCTTCTGGGTTCGATACCTTTTGAGTCCTTTTTATTTCGATGCTAGTGTAACCTATATTAACCAATAGCTTGAAGCGTAATCCGTTTTTGTAATCTAAGCCTAATTTTAGGTGCAATATCCAGAAGAGCTGTGTTAACAGTCAGGTTTCTCATGAGCTGCGGGTGGGAATGTTATGCCAAATACGTGAGTAGTACTTTTTCTAAGTTTTAACAAGGCCAGATGTAGCTAGTTTTGTTTCGCTATCAAACAGAAGCGCTGTACTAAATTAAACCCAAGCAGGTGTAAAGTGATCTAGAAAAATGTGAGTAAACCCTTTTTATACAGAAGATGTAAAACTCACAGCACTGGCATCTGCAGAGAAATACTTCGTTTGGTGCGTATTCAGAGTTAATTTGCATGTGGTATGGGTTAATCCAGGTCTTTTAAATGTATCAAGAAATCATTTTTTTTTCACCTGACAGATGTCCCATAATCTGTGATTGCTGTCCATGGTTTGTTATGTTGCTTGTATATATTTGTAATGTTATGTTCTACTTTTACAGCGTATGGATCTGGGAGAATGTCCAAAGATTCATGACTTGGCTCTGAAAGCAGATTATGAGCTTGCAGCTAAAACCAAAGATTATTACTATGACATTGATGTAAATATCCAATCATTTTACTATATATATATATTTTAATATATTCTTGTCACTCAATTTACATGTGACACGTCTTGACAGACTTTGGAACTGACTGAATTATCCTTGTTAGTTGTAAATTGATAAGTTAAAACTCTATCCCTAGGCATTGGATCACCTGGAGACATTCATTGCAGAGTGTGACAGGAAGACGGAACTTGCCAAGAGGAGACTGAAGGAAACGCAAGAAGAATTGTCAGAGGAAGCCAGTGGCAAGGTAACAGGTGGTTCTTTAATATTTGTTTGCTAACAGTTCCGATTTTGACTTCAGGAATTTATAGTCGGTCTAGGTAACAGGGAAGTAACAGTTCCTTTAATATCATAATTTTTAATAACATTACTGGAAAAACCAATGGTGAATATGGTCACCAATGTTTCGTTTCGGTAGTAAGATAAGTATATCCTGGTCTACTGATATATGTTGTCCAGGAAATAAATGTTCAAGAAATCTACAGTTTCTCCAAAACAAAGGTGCAAGTGCTGACCTGCACTTATTGGGAAGCTGGATTTAAAATATAAGGAATAATATTAATAATGTCAGAAAATCGGTGAATTTCATTAGTTAAATTCTTGATATGGATGTATTCCTCAAAAATAAAAGAATGGCCCATTTAACCTACCTTGTGTGCAGAAGTGGCTCTAAAACATTAATTAGTCACTCAAAAATAACGGATGTCCATTTTGTCGTAAAAACCCAATAAAAAGAAAGAAAAACAGTTTTGTCTTTCCATTACTGACAATTGAATTTCAGGTTTAGTTAACATATTACATCAGTGTATGCCATTTAATCTTCATAAATCTTCATAATGTTCTGAACTTAGGTCACTAGGGGTTCTGAATGACTATAAATATATATATTTTTTATCTGTTTTGGCTTATAATTGCATGTGTTGTTTTGAACATGCAATAGCTAACTAAGCAGTTACTTTTTTTTAAAGGTAGTTTACTAACCTGTGAGTAACCCAGTATATTACAGAATTTATCACGGTTAATTTGTATCAGTACTGCTGTTAATACCTGTGTAAGAATGTAAGAGAGTTAAGTATCTTAGGTGATATTTTGAGTGAATGAAGTAAAATATACAAAAAAAATCTAATAGAAAATTAAATTTGATATAAATAAGTACCAGTCATCTGTATTGGAACAGAAGTAAGAGAAAAAAAATCAAACTATTTCACTTCTACAACCTCTGGAATAAATGCAGCATTATAATCATATTTCATATTTAATAAAAGGGAGTATTGGGCTGATAACATAAATAAACCATTTTTGTCAATGCTTGATTGTGGCTACTGACTGGTAATCCTCATAAAGATGATTAATTTTTGTATCTTCACAAGTACTATTATCATATGGATAATTTAAATTTCACGAAACGAATTGTAGTAGTAAAACAGAAGAAGTAGTAAAAATTAAGCTTATGTTTTCTATATGTGCTGTCATAAAACAAGAACCTAGTATGTTTACTGTTTATTCTGAAATAGGATACTTAACGTAGTTGATTTATATTTTGAAGGCAGATAAATTCTGAGATCACATTTAAATGTCAGACCAGACTCTTAGTATATATTTTAGTGTAGAACTCGTGAGACATTTGATAAATTATGTATTCTTTATACTTCTTTGAAAGTAAAAAATACATCCATTTCATGGTTGACCATGTAAAAATTAAAGCCGCCAAAGTGATGCAAGCTGATTGTGTCCATGAATGTGTCTAAGAAAAAAAAATTCAGAGGATTGAGTTTTCTTTTGTGTGTGACTAGTGCTACAAATTAGATGCCAAAAATGTTAAGCACATATTATCTCCAAGAAGACGAATATTGGAAATTCTGAAATTATCTTAGAATGGTCTTAGTCTCTAAGAATCATGAATATATTAATTATATGTAGAAAGATGCTGATTATTGTTTGAGTGATGTGTGGAAGAGTTGGTTTTTATGTGTTTTGCCTATTTGTACACAGGCTGAGGTCATCCATGCCCTCGGTGAACAGATCGGTACAAGGTTGGCTAAAGCAGAAGAACTTGGAGCTGAAGGAAATGTTGAAGAATCCCTCAAGTTTATGGAAGAAGTAGAGGAACTGAAGAAGAAGAAAGCAGCAGCTGAGGTTCGTATATCTTTGACAGTAGCCGTGACTGAAATAGGAAATATTTATATTTTAATGAAATCAAATGCTTCAGTTGGTCAGTTTATTTTGGGAACTACAGCTATAAGACATAGATATAGTATGTTGTGAGTGTTTAGTCAGAATGTCGTGAGTTGTTGATATATTTAGTTGAAAAGAAATTAGCACAAGAAATCACTAAAGTTTGATTTTTGATTTTTTTATAGGCTTCAAAAGCTTAGATTTACTATAAACACCAATATATTATCATAAGTAGAATAAAGTAAGATCACATAATAGCCTTTGTTACCTAACACTTCTGTCAATAGTCCTATCACAATCTGTACTTGTATCCCCGTGTTTAATTCGTTTTGATATGTGTTACGATCTGTAGAACTCAAGGCCAGTATAGCGCAATAGAATATGGTGTGATTTGGGTTTCTTGTACAGATTTTGTTTGTTTATTTTAGATTGAGTATCGCAATTCTATGCCAGCTTCTAGTTATCAGCAGCAGAAGCTGCGTGTCTGTGAAGTCTGCTCAGCATATCTTGGTATACATGATAACGATCGTCGTCTTGCTGATCACTTTGGTGGTAAATTACATCTTGGCTTCATTGAAATCAGAGATCATCTTAAGGAACTGAAGGTAACATAATTTAAACAAATCTGTTGCTGATTATGTTTCGTTTTCGCAAAATATTGACATTTGTATTTTCTTATCTCTTTATTATGTAAATGAAGAGGGCAGGCTATTTTAGAGAAAATATTGCATTGTCCTATTTTCTTTAACAGAAAGTCGTCGAAAGCAGGCTTCAGCAACGTGAAAAAGAGCGAGAAGAGCGTCGTAAACAGAGGGAACTACGTGGTAGTAGTGTAGGGAAAAAACGAAGTCGTAGCCGCAGTCGTAGCCGACGTAGCCACAGTCGTGGAAAACGTAGTCGTAGCCGTGATAGACATCGTCGTCGGAGTCGCAGCAGAAGCCATAGTAAAGAGCGAAGAAAGAGGAGGTAATGTGCCTGTTTATTATTTAATACTGGTTCTGATCTTTCATTTCCCATCATAGATTTCATAGTTCATGTAACCTGCTGGTGAATAAACTAACCTAGTTGTTGATATTTATATATCTGTTCTGTTGCACATTGACAGATCAAGGTCAGTGAGTAGAAGTCGACATTCACGGCACAGGCGGTCAAGGTCACATTCAAGAAGATCTAAATCGAGATCAAGGCGGTCAAGATCGAGGTCGCGTTCCAGAAGGAAGAGGTCACGATCAAGATCTCCTTCAAGAAGGAAATCTAGACATTCTAGATCAAGGAGTCGTTCCAAACGGTAAGAATTTGTTATATAAAACCTTTACAGTTAGTAATCACATACTGATCACATACATATGAGAATTGTATGTATTTTGTCCATCTAATGGTTTTCGTTTCTTTTAGTCATCGTTCGAGATCCTACTCGAGACACAGATCACATAGCAGATCATCGTCTCAGTCAGCTGATCACGAAGAGAGTGCTGATTCTACAAATGATAAGTGAGTTACTGGCAGGTACACTGACAGTTTTGTGTTATCATTCATCAGTTTTATTTGATTTGTCTCTGAACAGTCTGAAGCATCTGTGAAATTCAGTGAGAAACTAGTAGTGACAATTTAATGTTGTTGGCTTTTTCAGGATTGCTGGATTAAATGGAGAAACCCATGTTCCTTCGCAACCTGTGGAGTAGTGATTATCACAGATTGATTACTGTGACATCCTTCATTAAAATCTGAACATCATCTGTGATTGTGTAAACCATCACCCCGGTTATTGACTACCTTTTGTGAACTGTTTATAACATTTCAGGTGATGCATTTTAAAACTATCCTTGTATGTATTATCAAGAGTGAAATTAATTAGTATTTTAGGTATTTCGACATTCTGATTCTGTTCGGTGACAAACATATTTTTTTCAAATTAGTCTTCAGCACTGGAATCATATTTAAAAGTTATGGTTTCTACTTAAAATTTTAATTGTTGGACGCTGTTTACAATATCCAGTTCTGGATTGAAGTATATATAACTAAGTTGGTGTTTGCTGGAATTTATAATCTTACTCTTGGGGTTATTAGCATTAATTAGTGGTAAGTTAAGAAATTAATATTCTTAGCTAAAAATAGAATAGTCCTGTACAGATGTTGTTTCCAATATTAATGGTACTTGTTGCAAAATAATGTTTATGGTTTAATTGTAAAAGATGAATAAAGAAAATTGTACAATTCTGAGTTTTTGTTGGCAATAACTTTAAACGCGAACAAGTAATTTACTACTGCTAAGACCCCATCCTGCTTGTTTAGTGATGCATGATATGCTGTTGGACTACTGTTCTTATTGGATCGTTCCTGGTTTTTGACCGACATCTCAATGGACTGCAAACCCTACTTTTTGGGTCGTATCCAAGTGTTGCCTCTATGGTATGTTTTCTCACTCTACAAAGCCTTTAGCCTGCTCGTGTTTGCTGATCAAATAGCTATTTGACCATATGTCCAAAGACAGATCACTGCCAATGCTGAAAAGGCACTTTGTATTTTCTTCAAGACTTATCACTTGTTGAAATGTTGAAAGTGTTAATCAGAAGACGAACAAAGAACAGAGTGAACAGCTTTCTCCAGTTTAGAGGACTGTGCTAATAGATGTCCTTTTATTTAAATCTTGTCATCCTGTGCAAGAAAATTAATGAAGTATAGCACTTTCCGCCAACAAGCAGAGAATTGGCTTCAATAAAACAAAATATTTATTGCTGAATATCCCAGTTTATCAGCAGTGAATTAAAACTAACTATCCCCTTCATAAATCCGTCAGGATTGATGTGCAGATATAGCCATCCAGCATAAACTGGACCAAGCTAGCATTTATTGTAAACTTGAATGCTGGACAATGTTGGGGAAAGACATCTTTTGGAAGAATTCAAAAGCTACTCGGCATAGAAACATATTGGTCGTCTGTTTTAAAATAGGAAGCAGGAAAACATGGATTCAGTCACCATTTAAATAACATTGATGTGGTGTGTAGAGCCCTGGTGCACCACCTCAATTGGGCCTGGAACTATTCTGCCACACAAAAGCATTTTAAGGCCTGCCCAAGTTTTATAATTGGTCCGTACTAACCCACGCTGATTGTCGACCCGCATTTAGATGACACTCATTGAAGACTTTTACTCTAATAAATTCACAATTTTATTATTTATTGATTGATTCCATATGCTTCTATTAAATTAATTCAAGCAGATTTGAGTTTGATATATTTAAAATTTTATTTACTTATCAGAATTAAGTTATTTTTTCAATATGATACTATGTACATTTGAACTTTTCAGGAAAGTGCCTGTCATTAATAACGTTATCAAACAGACTAAAGTTTTTCTCGCTAGTGGCCATCACATGGATTGTGTTACATGCAATTCTTGCAAAGTGTTGCTTCCCCCGAAGCAGAGTATCCGTGCCAGTTGTGTTTTCTGAAGTGATGACGTTTTTATATGTTGTTATAACGTGATCTGATATATATATATATATATATATATATATATACAGAATTCTGAATATGATATACGAAGCCATGGTTAATCAGCCATTGCAAAATCCGATTCAGTTTTTGCTTAATGTTATGACTATTGCTCAAACGAAGTACATTAGTTTGTGATTTGGTAGATAGAAGTTGTTTTAGTCATTATGAATCAGCGACAAATAGTTAACCTACTGTAATTCATACCTTGTGACATGCTTCATCTCAAATTAAGGCTAAATATACACGTCGGCAAACATTACTGTGAAACTGAATAAGATTAAAACGTTCAAAGATAGCATTTTTATAATTGCTAATCTAAAAACTTTGTATACGAATACATGAACTATTTTGTTGAGGATGCAGGCCTCCGATATACATCTAGCCGCACAGTATTTTCCCTGTCGCCGCATTTCACCGCACAATTTTTATATATAATTATGTCCGCCGCGGGCTGTCGGTCCCCGTACGGTTCACCCACCCGTCCAGATAATAATTTGATCGCTGTAGTGGGGGTGGAGTAGGGCCTTGTTCTAAATCCATCACATCGAAGGGATGTAGAATCATAGCTGAATAAGGCCGGACAGAACTGGGGCTAGATGATGATTTGGAATGCCTGTCATCACTGTCGTGCTGTTTAAACTAGTTTGTCAAAGCCTGTCGTGGAAAGGATACTCTGAATCCATGGCTTCTTCAAAGATTATGGACTAAAAAACGTCGTTGCTTGAGCTCCGGGTGGGATGACGGTCGTTTGGTTTTGTTGTTCGGGGAGAATCCCCAGGCTGTCGCTTAATCAGCACAGCCTCTATGTTGGAGTGGTTGAGAAAACTCCTCCCCCACCACTCACAGGGGAGCAGTACGGAAAGATGGAGCCGAAATACCCTGAGGGTGGTCACTGCCAGAGTGTTTTACGTCCTCAGGGGGTTTTTAACGTCCCCCTTTATTTTAAATAATTCAGTGGAGACGGCAGCGCCATTTAACGTGGTCAGCCACCCACGATGTAGTGAGCCGAGAAATTAATCCCTGGAAAAGTTTCGACCTCTTACGGGGTTCGAACCTGCGACCGTTGGCACCAAGTGCCGGGTGCTTAACCGCTAGGCCACCGGAGCTCACTATGACGGTCGTTGAGCTGGATGACGTGTATATGCGAAGTTAATGTACAACATTTGCATACCCCCTCGCAAATATGTCGTGCAGCAAGTTATGCATCCCGACAAATGTCAACGTGTCTCTCGCAAATATAAAAGTTAGCCCTGTGAGCTGATATAAAGCTCGGTAGCTGTATGAAAAGAAGTCCCAGAAGAGGTTTTTACCTGCTGATTTACGTTTAAGAAAAAAGGTCCAATCTACGGCCAAATGACCGATGTTTCATTTACTTATAGCGGAAGGATTCTGCAAAGAAAATAACGTTTTCGTGGGAAATATCTGACACGTTACTGGTTAATATTTTTAGGGGATCTGTTGTCTTCGAAGAAAACCTGAACGTCTGTACGTCGTTTAGGTTATCCGGATGTAAAGGATACTTATCTGGATACTAAAAGGTGACGATAAGGTATGCCCTAGCTTTATTTTGTCCTTATAACCAACTAACCGTTGCCCGTTATTGGCCAGCTAACGTTTACATCACAGCAAAGAAGCCAGTTTTTATTTGCAGGCAAACTGACCAGTGAATATTTACTTCACATCGAATTGCTTTGGCCTGATGTTGGCTGGTGAATATTCTCTTTATATCGATGATGATTGATGATTTACGGCCACTTTTGTGCACCTGGTAGGCTAAATGGGCCGCTTTATATCCAAACTATTATTTCCATGTTCTCAGGACAACAAATATTATTTACATACAAGGTAAAGTGCAACTTCGGTTTATTACAATATAACACAATAATAAAAGAAAATGCAACAAAATGGCGAGATTGTCTCTTCATGTTATAGCAATAACTTGATTAAACCGTAATGTACTGAAGCTATTAACTATGCCATTTAAGTGATTTGAGAATACCAATGTTATTGTTGAATACTATTTGAATCATTCTATTAACACATCATCTTGATCATGTGATAACTTTATAACTTCCCATGGATCGTGGCGTGGCACTTTAATGTTTGAGTAAATGAGCGATCTTAGAGTCAGCTTCACCCTCACAGAAGTACATGCCCGTGCACTGAAGTGCAGGCTTCTTGTACTCGCAGCGCTTTCTGCAACCATTCTTGCAGCCTCAAGATACCAGCTCGTGGCATCAGTTTGATGCTTGTGGCAATGTAGCCCACTGGGGCTCATATGTTTCATTAGGTATCAATGACTTCCCCCAGATGTGACCACCCTGATAGACCCCTCTCTTGGCATACTCCTCTAGAACAGCTTGGGTAGGCAGGATTTGCTGCACCGAGTTTGTTCATGGAAAGAGTTTCCTCCTTGCACGGTCCACCTTGGTGTAAGTGCTCGTTCTGTCAAATAGAAGTATGACAAAACTCTCAATTATGTTCATTGCATCATTGGGAATTTCCTTTGATTCATCTGCAAGAACAAATAGTGCATTTGTCAGTTTCGGCAGTGACTTCCATGATGACCATGTTGGTAGGGAACATGACATCTCTGGTCCAAGGCTCGCAGCTATTTGGTGAGTTGTCAGGTAGCGAAAGTTCTTGCCAGTTCCGAAGCCACAGTTCACATCCAGCGGGTAGATGATTTATGGCGAACACAGCTTAGACTACAACATCGGTGTCAACAGTGCTATTGAGCATCTGGTGGTAGCCATGCTGTGCAGCGTGTGATGCGTGCAGTAGCATATGATTATCAGCTTCTTCATGGCTGCAATAGCTGTGTGCCGAGCACCCCCTTCCCATCGGTGAGGACAACTACATTGTCTTCTCTACAGAGTGCCTAAAGAAGGACATTTGACAGCAAACTGAATAGTTCTGTCTTGTTGCCGTCAACCCCCAGAAAGTTCTACCAGTTGGGTCTTGTTGTGCCTTTCAAGGACTCATGCTTGTAAGTATCGCAGAGGTCCAGACGTGACACACTGCCCAGTTGAGAAGAAATATAAGGGATGAATACCTGCTGGGCATATTCATCAAATGTCTTGGCAGCTGATGGTTTCATCATCTGAATGATGGCAGCTCCATCAAGAACTATGCAGGTAGCATCAGGAGTCTTAATCACCTCAGATGGAGACAGGTCTTCCAGGTATGTCAGCTGCTGCTTCTCCTTACTAGCCGTCTTTGTCGTTTAGCCAACAAACAATTTTAAACCATTGTGGTGGATTGTGTCATTAATAGGCTTTGTTCTCTCCACAAGACATTCCTTTGTGAATGCTTGAAACTGTTATTGGCCAGTCTTCTGTGTATTATTAACAGCCTCGACTGCCAATGAATCCGCAATCTCTTTGGACAAGTAGGTCTCCACTCTCCTCTTCGAACGGGTTACCCGGTTCTTCCATTACATTGATGAGTAAGCAGAAGTCTTTCCTAAATGCAGTCTGCACGCTTGCTGGTCTGGTCACAGTGGAGCACATCGTCTCGTTTTCCCATGAGTTGGTGTGCATCTTCAAAGTCCTCAATCAGCGCAGCAACCTCAGGGCCAGCTACCATTCACCGACGGACAATAAAGTTGTCTGTAAGACCTACCGTACCTCCACCACTCTTTGTGCAAGCATTATTCTGTTCATGTCCTTGATCGATGGGGATTTCCAGCATTAAATTATCTGGAAACATCTGGGTGTCTCGTATCATCCCATTTTCCCGCATTCGCCCGTAATAGGCATAGGTTAACGAAACTAAAATAGAATAATTATCGTTCCCTCTCACGAAAAACTGTTATACCCTGAAGCACTTGTAAACTAACATTACATCTTCAAAACATTCAGAAGTTGTAATATGACAAATTATTACTTAGCAGACTTAGATGAATCGTTAAATAAACGATGTGTGTTGTTACCAGATGATATTACGCTAATTGGAATCGATCAGACGCTTTTTATCAATGATACATCAACATTCTACTTAAGTATAGGTGTGCTACTGTATTTTCGAAATATAAAACAATGTTTGCTGTAGTATCTACCATCTGACAAAATAAACCTATGAGAACCATTTTTACTGATTTATGGCACTATATAATCAAATTGTAATATCATGAAATGACAAATTACTTTGTAAAGTTCCATAGAACTGCCTGCAGGCAATTATGATATGACGTTTAATATTCCCCCCACTGGATCAGTATATAGATTTTGTCGTTCTCGTCGGGGATGACACATCAGTAACGGCTCTGGGTGACAACGGTGATGTACCCAGTTAGTCAATGCTTATGGCTACGAGTATTATATATGTTTGCACATTCTGGTGCAAGACCTCTCAAAACGTCCTCCAACATATTCAATTACGCGGGCATAATATGTGAGCTATATAATTCACGTGCTCGGTTATCATGAACATTCAGACCGGATCGGGAGCGTTAGGACTAGTCCTAGCGGTCGCTTCAAATGGATCTGTGCGGAAAATAGATGCTGCTTTTTTCAGGATTGTGCACAATAGAACAGACCTTAGGTCAGTACCACATCATTACCAATATCGAGCAGAGAACGAGAGTTAATTTCAGACACCAGGACACCACCAGAATATCGGTTTGAGTACCACAGAGGGAATCGTTGTTGGAAAGAATACATATTCCTCAAAATGTCCTCCAACATATTCAATTACGCGGGCATAATATGTGAGCTATATAATTCACGTGCTCGGTTATCATGAACATTCAGACCGGATCGGGAGCGTTAGGACTAGTCCTAGCGGTCGCTTCAAATGGATCTGTGCGGAAAATAGATGCTGCTTTTTTCAGGATTGTGCACAATAGAACAGACCTTAGGTCAGTACCACATCATTACCAATATCGAGCAGAGAACGAGAGTTAATTTCAGACACCAGGACACCACCAGAATATCGGTTTGAGTACCACAGAGGGAATCGTTGTTGGAAAGAATACATATTCATCCAAGGCGATTTAAAATTGTTGAAAGAACTTATGTCAGGCATGATAGCGAGTCCTTTTGCCATATCGCCATTCAATAACCTTGTGTTAACACCAAATGTCAGACTACATGCGCATACACCATTCGTCATGCAGGATATTTCAATCAATAGTAGAACTGACAAATAAGCAGTTCACCACAGCGTCCTAATTTATGGACCCAGAGGCTGGTTTGAGCAAGTTTCACATAAAAAAGTACCTTCCTGCTACTGCCTCATCAGTTTCAGATAGAGATCACAATTTTACTATGACCGAACTCTGGCCCGGGGATTACCCGCAAACCATCCATCGAAACCTCATGGTAACCAATATTTTGCTGGCTATAAAAGCTTGTGTAAGAAAGTGGAAGTTCCACTGGCTCTATAAATGACGGAGGGGAAAGCCACCAGATTATTATTTGCAGGCATTGAGCCGGAAACTACAATTACTGAAGCCCATCTTCAAACAGAGAAATTCTATTTCTACCGGATATTATAGGCAATGACAAGGGACGCCACAAGAAAACAACACCAAAGGAACGACAGGGTCGCTCAACCACTGTTCATATATAATTCCCTAGGCTGATATTTTCTGCGTAGAATCATTGACTTAGCAATAGTGACTGCTGAACCGTATCATAATGTTTGCCTCAACGAATCAGCGAGAGAGAATTTGCGCACTTGAAACACTTTCTTGGAACACTTTAATCGGAAGGAATTCTTCTTGAATACGTTGAGAGGGCAACTTCACACCGCTGCATCCATATATTGATACACATTCTTGCGGATATGATGTCGATATCTTTGAGAATCGATAGTTTTACGGAGAGAGGCTTAAAATAGAAAAACAAAACATATGATATCACGTTGTAACAGCTTTATTCTATCTTCATTGCTGTGCTGTGCATATTTCAGGCAAGCAGTTAGCCAACAGGAAAATCTCATAATGACTTTCGAGCCCTCGCTTTCACATTTTATTTAATTAAGGTCTAGAGACACACACATAATGGCCTCAATCCACGCCTGATGGTATGACCCACAACGTCTTATTTCACGCGGAGCACATAACAGTAATTTCGTTGTTTATCAACGCAGTCATCCCAGAGCCTGGACCATAACCGGAACCAGCTGCTGACCATCACAGCATCATTATCAAAAAGTACCCTTTACAGACTTCGGTTATCAATGGACAGCCCATCATAAGGACTGACCTACATAGGCTGGTTAACAACCTTCAGCAAATATTATTATTAAAATATTATAAGATGTTATTTTGCTCCATCCTCTCATTCGCATATTTTGGAGCGCGGAGGATAAGGAAAATCAGAGGAAGTCCCTCGTAACATCTACTCTTCGGTGTTCATACATTCCAAAGCCCAATTATAGTCATTATACCACCCTTATAACCTATAAACAGTCAATATTTAAACAGTCGCCTTATATAGTGAAACGTTTGTAAAAGTTGTTCCTTGTCTTATTTCATTATTGTATATGTATATATGTTCTTGTAAGGGCTTGTCGTAAAATAGGTATTTCCAAAGTCTGTTAACGGATCTGTACGGGTTGGGAGAATTTCGTTCTAGTTGCATTTTAGTGCCTCTTTTTAGGTACCTTTCAGAAGTGGGGTCTGGGCACCTTAAAAAATCAAGCTAAGACGACCCCACTTTGAGTAGAAGACCAAATCGGTTTAAATTGTATTTGCAATAATGTGCAATGTTCGATTTATCGACAGCTTCAATTACTTTCTGAGGCATCTCCTTTTGTCTAAGTCTTGCAACATCTTTTACAAACGTTCTAAAATATTCATTAACATATGTAATAGTGTATATTCACTCAAATGTCTAAATGAAAATTTTGTTCCAATGTTGTTGATATACATGAATGAAAAGGCCTTTAAAATTCAGCAAATATCACGAAAAAAACTTACATTTAGTTCCAACCCCAGGATTCGAAGGAAACAGGATATTTCGTTTAAAACACTTCGGCATAATTTGTTGCCATTCCGGTAGCAGTATTGTCCAGTGGCGGACAAAATGTTTGATTTCAGGATGGAATTTCCAGTACATACAACATTGTTGATTTTGATAGCAGGGACCATATTGATTTTCCATAAAACCCAAAACAAAAACGCCGACTCCAAGATTGCCCCAAATCTACCAAAAAGTACTTAGACTGCATTTTTGTACTTGAACAAACTTATTTAAATAATATCTTTTCTCAAGATAATTAATTTCGTTTGATAGTGTTATAATAATAATAATTAGAAAACATCTATTGCGGCAATATTCTCGAAAATAATCGAGCTCAGTGGCGCACCTAGTACAGGGTTTGGGCAAACTCATAGTCCAGGTAAAAATGCAGAGTTCATCAACAAATGATCAGATGGAGTGGAAACTTAGGAAAGATAAGCAAATCTCAAATGGTGACGGAAAGAAATTATTCAATTTGATGACTTAAATTGTTAAGGGAGTCAATTCGAAAGAGTAGGGACAGCAACTAAAAAAGCTCGAGTCCCAGTATGAGTTTTAACCTTGGTAACAGACAACAAGTGAAAACCAGATAAACGGAGTTCTCTGGGTTTGTGTGATAAAGAAAGCATGGCAAATAGATATGAAGGTTCTCCAGAAGAAAGGGTTTGATAGGCAATGGTGCAGAGTCTGAAAATGATGCGAAAAGATTTCAGAAGTGGGACATAATGGGGAAAACCGAGGAGACCGTGTGACAACCAAAGCTAAGCAGTTCTGAACACACTGGAGTTTCAGAATATCTCTAGATGCGATCTTATAAAGAAGAGAGTTGCAGTAATCAAGCCTACTAGTAATGAGTACTGTAGCAAGGATTTTGGCGACTGAAAGAGAAATTTAGCGACGAATACGGAGGAGGTCACGAATATGGTAGATGATGATGATGATTGATTGATGTTTTACGGCCACTTTGTGCACAAGTAGGCTAAATGGGCCGAGCGACTTCCAAAGGTAATGAGACGAAGTGAAAGACGAAACAACCTTCAGATATACCCACGCCGGGATTCGAACACGGGTGGTAGTGATCTGTGGTCCAGCACGCTACTGCTAGACCATGGAGGCGCCCACACGAATATGGTAGAAGCAGCAGAAGACATATTATGTTATTATTACAAAAGTACTTCATTCAATTGATGGCTTAGCTCACGAGCCGCAATATGATAATCTAAAACGTTCCAGTGTCATTTTATTTGGTTGACCTCCAGAAACATTTAAGAGTTCGTCTTTTTTATATATATATATATATATATATATATATACTCAAGAATTTCCAGATGACATCGGGTCCACTTGTACAATATCACAAGGGTGTACGTCGGAAGTCAGCGTTGGTACACCGCGTAGTTATAACCGGTCAATTGGCTGTTCCATAATCCGTATGAATTTGTACTCAAAATAATACAAAACTATGTTCACCAGCTATTAACTATATATCACAACAAACATATGAGAGGGAGTGAGTGATAAAAACAGGGGCGGATCCAGGATTTTGTGGGTTGGGGTCTAAACAAGGGCGAGGTCATTATGCGAGGGACAAAGTGCTGCGTAAGGGGGGAGGGGGGTTTTCTTCTCCTTTCTATGTGGAAGAAAAATGGAAATCAGGTAATTCTTAGATGTCTTCTGAAGCAGTACAAAATCCGAATTTTTCAAGTGTATAATGTGTAATAATACTGGGAAAAGTAGACATTCCTGTGAAGGAAGTCACAATAAGCATATTAAAGATATTGTGCATTATGTCACTATAATAGTTAATAAGCAGACTGACCATTTATTTCAAGGTGCATATTTCTGAGAAAGAAACAATCATATTTAAAATATTTATTGCTTCATGTAGTTCTACTCCAAAACTCTGCTGATTACATTTCGAGCCATGAGCCTTAGTCTTGGTGTCACTATCCCAATTTCAGCCACTTTCATTAACCTCTGGACAAACATGTGGATTAACCATAGCATCAAGGCAAGTGGCCACGTGTTGATAAAGTTCACCAAATGTTTTCAAACAAGAATGTCTTTCAACCCAGCGTGTCTTGTACAAACCTACAATAATGAATCATTTCAAAATTAAACTTATGGATTTGTTGTTGTTTCATAAAGATATAATTATGTCTCTTGACTATTAATCTTTTTGTTTTAAATTTATCATGAATGTTTTTAATGTTATGTTAAGGGGGGAATGCATTATATAAGCTATGCTTCAAGCATCCTCCTTTTCAACATTCTATATGCGTTAGCTTTCATTAAATTAATGTATTATGAATGTTGAAATAAACTATTTGAATTGAATTTGAACCTTTACGCTTCTCGTAACAAGTATCGGGGCAATACATTTTTGAAAGCAACCTTCAGGGATTTGTACTTACAAAGTTATTATTTAACAGACAAATCACAATTATACCTCATTTTATACCAAGTAAAATGTCTATTAAATAATAATGCTATCAGACACACAATACTCGATGTGTGGTTATTTAATAATGACAGTACCACTACTAGTTATTATATCGCCAAAGTGGAGAAAGTATTACATGACTGACCGTCACAAAACGACGCAGGAAATGATGTGGACATGATTAATTTGCCAGACAAAAACTGTTTATATCATAACTAGTCTGTCAATAAATTAAAAAAGAAATGTTTGGCAAGAACTAAATATAATCTAAAACCGTCAACATCTAACAAAAATCCATATATGTATTATGTGATATAAATAATTCGTTTCTACACACGGAATATGGATGTGGATATTATTGATACACCAAAATAATAGTTATTTGTTTAATGTCAGTCTACGAAGAAAGAAACGATGGATAAAACCAAGCAGTACATTCCACGAGTATTTCTGGTTTGTAGACGATTTCAACCTCTCCGGATAGCATTAAAACGGCGATGCTCCAAGCGAACAGTTGGAAAACTACGTTAACCGGCAAATCACAGCCAACTGCCTTTATGTTGACCTACATTCAGAGGGATAGGCCCAATAGGGGTATTTCTTTCTTTACAACTACTGTTATTAAGGAAATACTGTATATATTCGCTGACAGAAAATATAACCGGGTAGAAGCATTGGATGATATGTTTATAATTCAATTGATCTTACTCCAATTTATGCCAGTCTGTATATATATATATATATATAGAGAGAGAGAGAGAGAGAGAGAGATCATTATATGCATGTATTGATGTTTAAGTACAGTAATTTACATTAATGTTTCGTCTTTTACATTTAGTTTATACAATTTATATAATGATGCTGATTTATTGAACCGAGCAATAATATAAATGTCAACGTTTGCATTTTGAACGGGTATTGTGAGCCCCAGTTATCCGACAAATATTTGTGTAACCGCTATGACAGCAAATGTAATGTCGCCCTATTTGATGACAGGAGAGAGCGTATGACTCAGTAAGCTAGAGGTTATGGCCGTAAACTGTTTTTCTCTCTCTAATACTAACTAAACTAGATTTGAATCAGGTTAACGAATGTTGTATTTTTTTAATACTTAAGTTACATACTGGTTATTTAGTTTTTTGTCTGCTGTGTTAACAGTGGAAGCCATTTTTTTAATGTAGAGTTGATTCGTGAACATCGTTCAGATATTCTAAATCTATAACGTTTCAGAATATTGTAACTACACAGATGTAAATATCAATGCTTTATATTTTATGATTACTTCATCTAGTTCCTCTAGTTTAATCTTGTTTTACCCAGAATTTGGTTTTTCGTTGTATATATTGGCCATATTTTATATTATACATACTTACATAATAATCTCTCAATTTTCATTTTATCTGAAGTTTCCTAGGAATCTTCATCAGTGGTACAGTTTTTGGGGATAGTTTCCCATTTCAAGAGATTCAGATGTCAAACGTTCGTTATCTTATGTTTTACATGTTTAGCCATGGTAGGCTAAATGGGCCTAGCGACCTCCAAAGGTAATGAAGCGAAGTCAAAGATGAAACACCCTTCAAATATGCCTACGCCGAGATTCGAACTCGGGTGGTAAAACACTGATATGCTTAGTCACTCAATATTGCGGCTTTAAATATTTTTAGATACATTTACTTTTAATTATCATCGTGACAGAGTTGTTTGATTTAAATCATTTGATACAAAAAAATCATGCATTTCGATTTAAATTGTTTTTAAATCTTATTTTAATTTTTTTAATCTTTTATTTAAAAAAATCATTATTTTTTGCCACCTTGCATCGTTAACAAGACAAGAATTATAGTTTTATTTTCCTTTTGTGGCAATCGCGTCTGAAAGTTTGCCATGAATAATCAATCACCGGTCATTATTTAAAGCATAGACCTTTATGCAAAATACATAATTATTTAATACAGTAAGCCGTCAAGTTTTCCTTGTATCAAACAAATTAAACATTCATCGGGTTAAGCTTGCAGAGAAATTTGTTCGGTGAATAATCTCGCATGAAGTTTGAGAAAGCCGTGATTCAGAGTCGGGTTTTAACAAATTTGTCTCAACTGCAAGGCAGCTCTGAAAAACAGACATCAGCATTATCAGGAACATTAATACGCTGGACATCTACGTCTGCACCTTTGTTTGTTTTAAGTTGCTGAAGCCTGCTTTTATCATGAGTTATAAGTAACATATTGATTATATATATATATATATATATATATATATATATTATATATATATAAGATGTCCTCTGATTCTGATGAAGACAAGAAGTAGTTTACCACTAAAGTGATCATCATGACGACGATCTTTGTCAGTTATACCAAGATACACTGATCACATTTATCACAGGCACGCAGCTTCTACTGCTGATAACTTGATGCTCCAACTATAGGTGCCTTCAAAAACAAGTTGAAATTTAATGGGATCGATAGTGCACACACATTTCAAATTTTCAGGACTAATAGAGCTATGTTCACAAATATCATAAATCATGTCAAAATGTGTAAATGATCACCCACGCATAAAATAATTCAGTTCAAAGTGCCGGTTAATCGATTAAGGGCCTGTGGGCGACGCCATTTTGAAGCTAGACAGAGACCGGAAGTTCCTGAATACTGACGCTACTTGAACACAGAAGTTTGACCGAAAGTCTGTAGAGCACGTACAGAATCGTAAACAAGTGTGAGCAAAGAATTATTCCAGAACAAAACGCAATTATCATAAATGATAAATGACATGATTTTGAGCCGGAAGGATCCTTAGAAGAGGAAGATGATTCAAAATGACTGAGATATTAACGTTCTGGAGCAACTATAATCTGCATCAGTCTTGAGCAGCTCATTGGCGTCAGAGCATTTAATATGTCTCCTTCCCGCCTTCTAATCTGGTTTTCGGTGTAGCCGTAATGTCGGCCCTCCAGTAATTTGAATTATTTCCCTATATCAATGATATCAGGTATATTTCGCGATTAGTATTGTTGAATTCTTAGTTACTGTTCTAAGCAGTACGTATTTCAGAAATATTTTCTGAAGATGAACTAGCATTGCATGGTGCTAGTAACTTTTCAGGTTTTAATGCATTGAATTTTATAAACATGATACCCCAGTATTTGTGACTTTTTTAGATGCCTCTAAGGCTTTTGACAGTGTGAATCATTTTACATTATTTAATAAACTGTTGGCCAATGGTATGCCCATATATTTAATCCGTATTATTGCTTTTTGGTACCAACATCAAAATATGTCGGTGAAATGGGGAAATGCGACCTCCACTACTTTTACTGTTACTAATGGTGTCAAGTAAGGTGGTATATTGTCACTACTTCTCTTTAATATATACATTGATGATTTGAGTTTGACTTTATCAAAAAGTAACATTGGTTGTCGTTTAGGTGGAAGACTTATTAACCATATTGCGTATGCTGATGATTTGTGTATATTGAGTATGTCGCCCTGTGGAATGTAAAAATTACTTAACATATGTGAAAATATTGGTCCGATCATGATATTATATATAATAGTAAGAAAAGTTTGACCATGTTATTTAAACCAAAGAAACTTAAAGGTTAAATATCTTAAATTTCCACCATTGTACTTGTGTAATAATCAGTTAGACTGTGTTAATAATTGTCGATATTTAGGTGTAAAAATAGAAACCTACTCATGTAAATCTGATATGAAAAGACAACTTTGTAAATTCTATGCCAATGCAAATATGCCGATTAGAAAATTTAGTTTTTGTTCTGGTGATGTCAAGGTGTTCTTATTTCAATCATACTGTACTAACCTATACCATACACAAGTCTGGTATGATTCTTCTGAAACCCTTATGAAAAAAACAACTATGTGTAGGTTATAATAATAGCCTTAGGGGACTAATCAAACTGGATAAACATTGTAGCGCAAGTGAAATTGTTTGTTCACTATGGCATACCTGCCTTTGGTGAATTACAAAGGAAACATATTACAAATTTTATCTATAGGCTTAAGTCCAGTTCAAATAGTATTATTATGAGTGTGTTTTATCTTCTGTTCCGTTGTCTTCTCTTATCTGGGGTTACTGGTTTAATACTTTACACACTAGCAAATGATATTCAATTCAAATTCAGTATATCCTCTGTTTTAATTATGTTTATGCCCCACTGATAACTTTTTTTTTAAATGTGATGTTATGTAAAATTACCTGCCTGATGTTGTATATAATCATTTTTTTTTACTTTGATAATTAGTTACTCGTATTATATTACTATGGACTGAGAGTCTGAAATAAAGATTTATTATTGTTATTATTATTATTAATCCATAGGCGTCACAGTTAATTGCGAAATAAAAGAGCTCAATGTAGAAAAGACGGATTACAATTACACGGAGTTTATTACTTGACGTCACGGAAGCGCCCGTTACCGAATGAATGAAAAACAAAAAAATATTTCAGAAAAGGCCAGAATAGACCATTTCCGCGTTCACTGCGCCATCTAGCGAACGTCTGTTTGCGTGTCGCGTTTCACCGGGCTCGATAAACCATAAGACAAAAATATTCTTTTACCAATCGTCAGATAAGGAAGATCGCAATATGTTTCATATATTAATAAAATGCCTATTAAAGTTGCCAACTTGATTATTTATTTTCAATAACATGTCATTGTTCAGGCAAAAACAACTTTCCCCATACAAATAATCTCATATATATTAGTAAAAATAATTCTATAATAAAAATGAAACTGTTACAAGAGCTTGTAGATCGAATTAGTTCTGTGAATCCCCAGAACGTAAATTTACAAATAATTAGTGAATGACATTTCGTATTCCATATGCAACTGCACGGCTTCACTGACCCGCAAACCACAGTAGATGTGGATTGTCTATTACTTCAAAGTATGCATAATAATATACGTTTAGATTGGAAATATTTAATTTTTTTAATCAATTTGGACCAGGAATTACATATACAAAACTAGTTCAGTAATACCGCACGTACATGCACCTGCAGAGTTGTGGAAATTCTGTCCCAATCTTAGTCCTGTAAAAATATATCGATACTGATTGATGAATATTATCATAGATAATACGTAAAAATATTAATGATACGGCAATATTTAAATATAACATGGTATTATTGATATCCGTTGCCTTCGAGCAGAATTTGTATAATAACTGCATATATATATATATATATATATATATATATATATATATATGTGTGTGTGTGTGTGTGTGTGTGTGTGTGTGTGTGTGTGTGTGTGTGTGTGTGTGTGTGTGTGTGTGTTGTGTAATTAAATTTTTGGTATTTAGTAATTAAATTTTTGCTTTTAGTATAATGACTGGCCCTATTTTATAACAAGCAACTACAATATATGGAAATTATTTGTGCTACACTACAATTAAACGAAAATAATATACAAAGTATAAAATATCTCTCACATACGTGCAGCCTAAATTAACAAACTGCATTATTCTCCCAGAGGCCCATTTTATATACAGTTGTAAAGTGCGTGAATTAAAATAATCAATATATTCTTATGTAAAGGAAATGTTAATTATATATATATATATATATATATATATATATATATATATATATAATAACGCGCTGTGTGTATGTGAGTATATATATACATATATATATATATATATATATATATATATATATATATATATATATATATATATTATGTGTGTGTGTGTGTGTGTGTGGGGTGGTGCGTGCGTGTGTGCGTACGTGTGTGTTTTATGTTACATATAATAAAGGCGTGGGCTCAGGTTTTCGTGATGTTTATAATTCTTACAGAACGACCACTACCTAAATAGAAAATAAATTATTATATTAGTACATATATAACGCAGCTATAACTTGAAATAAAACATATATATCAGTACATATAGTATATATTATGATAATAATCCTATTACCTCCGACAATAGTAGAAATAGTAGTATTTTCACTCAGCTCAAAATAGCACTATTATTCTCATTTGCCGCTAGTTTTGATTATAAAAGTATTATATGGATTCAGTCACAGATTCCTTGTTTTTTTCTTCTTGTACTATTCCAAAAAGGTTAATCAATGGAACAGCCAGTATTGTTTAAAATGTTTCTGAAGCAGTAGCAAGTTTTAATATATAGATGAATCTTGTTTTAATTGATTTCCTTGGATTATATAACTTATTATGCAACCAATTAATTTAATTCATATTTCCCAGATTTATTACCTCTTAAAGCTTTTGTATCCATTGCTTTTGTTCTGGCCGACTTGATTAAATTAATCATGAAGCCATTAAATTATATAACGGCTTAATCATTAACTAGCCAATTGTCATTTATTTCCCATTGATAATGCTCCTTTTATTAATAATTATTCATTTCTTCAAAACGTTTTATGTAATTTGTTTTTCGTATCTGTCTCACACACACGCGGGCGCGCGCGCACATACAAACACACACGTGCTACGAATATATTGCGTGATTGTTGAAAGTTATTGAAGTAGCACGGGGAGAAAGATCGTAAATCTGTAGCAGAGCAATTATATTTAATCCAGCTTTATTCTGAACTCTTCGTTCATGTGAGGGTCGTTTCCTTTCGGCGAGGACGTATTGATCATGTTTTGAGGTTTACAGGGTAATATTCTGGCAAAAAACCAGCTGATCAACATTTCGACGGACGATATTTATTTCAACAAACACCCGATATAGCCCTTTTCTTCGCAGGTGTTGAGATTTTCAGCTGTATTCGGGTGTTTAGGCTTATTCCGTTTGTCACACGAAGAAGTCGGACCTTTATCAATGTTACAGCAAGTATTCTCCTATCACATTCGTTGTTGATGATTTTAGTTTGATGTAAATAGTGTTTAAGATGGGATGTACTAAAGATTACTGCACAATAAAGTGAATCACTGGAAATTCTTTAAAAAAAATACATCAAACAAAAATACTTCGACCCATATAATAATAATGGCATATTCTGTTTCGTGTCAGACACAGACTCTGACATGGCCAGAGGCAGAGCTAAATAGATATGTTACCGGGTCGTGTATACGTCACTCTCTGTGGTTATTGATATAATTATATTCTTTGATACATTAATTATGAGAAGAATGCCTTAAATATAACTTATCAGCATTGTTCTTTTCAACAGTGCAGTATAATTAGGTACGTGCGTATAATTAGCAGTATAAATAATGATATACTGAGTATATCTAGTTGGTAAGAAATAATAACTATACAGATCTACATCTTTAGTAAACTCAAAATCATAGCAATTCACTGGCCAGATGCTGTGGTTGAGGTTATTTAAAAAAATAAGTGATCCTATTTTCACACCTAGACACAAAAGGTGAGGCACTGATCGGTCTGAGCCCTGAAGTGACGAAGTATTTTTCATACGTAGAATCAGTTAGTTACAGAAAAACTCAGCTTTCATAATTGTTAGTTTTTGTTTACACAGGTTGTAGTCATTTATTCGCCACAGTCAGCTATTCCATACTTCGGTGAATAATTCCACAGATAAGTTGAACGATAAAGTTTTAATTAGTATTGGATCATTTGTGACCAATTAAATTCAATAAGAATCGAACAGCTCGACCTTGTAGATATTTTGCCTTATGTTAGTTTAGGCATTTCTCCTTCTAGCTTGAATACCGCTCGCTCTCTGGTGCCAGAGGAGAGCTTGACCGCTACATATGATAAATTGACGAGGTTTCACTTCGACTTTTTTTACAGGTCATGACAAAACATAAAAGTTATGTTCTTTGAATAACACTCACAGTCATTGATTCAGCGGGACATTTTGGTACACAAGATCACTCGTCATAACACTAATAAACGATAATTTAATAGGCAACAACACAAACATCAGTTTGCCATCTTGGCCGCCATTTATTTATTTATTATGGCTATATACAAACACAGTTTTTGAAAAGGTATATTGATAAATTTCTTATGTTTAATGATATCGAAAGTGTGCCAATTGGATTAAGTACACTTGGAGTAACATAATTACTTGAAATCAAAAGCTGCCAATTCGAGGTGCAACCTCGCCAAACATGCATGGTAGCGTGTTGGCCCTACTCAGAACAGGGCCATACATTGGCTATTCTCCTTCCTAGTTAATTTGCTTTCACTGGAGATATTTTTTATTATAATTAGCTTCTATAGATGGTGGGTGGACTCTTTATTTTACTAACTAGCATAATAGCGGATGTTTTGGGATAACGTTTGCCTAAAATATGTTAAGATTTAGCAAATGTTTGAATTTTCTGCATTATTGTAATCCTGTATTTCATTTATATAAGTCGCTAATCCACTATGGAATTAGCAAAGTACCAATTCTTTGTCAGGTTTTATACTATATTATATACAAGACAATTTATTCACAATTTCCAACTTACATATAATACAGGACATAGTTAAACATAATAGTCACATGGAAAATTGAGGGACAGGTATAGCCATAATGGCTGTCTTTCTACCTGCTAAAATATATACAAACAAATGATGATTAACAAGATGATGATAGATAAATGTTTTGCATCAGTGCACTGTCATTACTCGGCCCACGGATGCATAGTTATAAGTTATGACACCAGTTGCTTCTTTTGTGATGAGTAAAATATTGTGTTATGACCTTTGTAAAGATGGAAACTACTTGTTGATGGAGAACTTCTGTTTTGAGGGGGAAATACACGTTCCATGATTTTTTTACCTGGTTTCCCAGATGAATCAAAATCACTGCCCCTAAACTGAATAAATGCACTCACTATCAGTGGAGCTATCAGAACTACACGGAAAAGTTTCTGCAGTGCTTGCCAAACACCATTTCGTCATATTACCATAAAAATAAAGCTGCAAACCTTCAGGGTGACATCTAGTATCCATCCAAAGATTATGTGTGGGCTATGGCCAACATTTATGTATGTTTTTTAATGCAATTTTATTGACATCTATCAGCCGTGATTTTCAGAAAAAACTCCAAACAACTTGTCTGCTGCTCAGTTGCCATATTGACATCACCCAACTGACGCACAAAGTAAATTAAAAATTACAGTCCCGAATGTTCTGTTCCAAAAAGACTTGCTCAAAGCAAAATCATGGAAAGCGGTTAGGATTGGTCATTGATTATTAACAATAAATCTTCAAATAACAATCTGCCACAGCACAAGTCATAAAAACAGAAGAGATATTGTATTTTTGTGTAACATAGCCATTGCATGATCTCTTTTTAATAGAACATTTTTAAATAAGTGAGTTAATTTGGCTTAGCTGAATCACTGGCCATATCCTTCAAACTCAGTTTGATGTGTTAATTCTGCTGGGTTAACTGTGCCAGTACACACCTGTATCAATAAAAACAAGTGTGCATGTGTTTGCAAAAAAATATGAAAAAAAGAGTCTTAACAGCAGTGAATATGACATTGGTTGGGACTATGATGTGTACTCATTAACAATTTGGTTGAATTATTCTAAACCGTTAGTTATATGGACCACAGCTCCATGTAGCCCTCCACTTTATAGTACAAGTGGAATGTTGCTTTTAAGCTTGTTCAGAATAAAACAAGGATATTAGCAGCATTGTCCATTTAGGCTTGGCTGTCAGTACTTATGGCCGTCGTCCCTCCTGGGACATAGGCCATTGATCACAGTCTTCTGTCCTGGGCTTCGTACGTCGTCCTTGTGATGAACACTCTTCCAGACAAGTATGCTCCATAAATTTTGTTATCAACGTTTCTATAGTGAGTAAGGTATTTTTATGAGGTGGGGATACTAGCCCCATGCTCAGCTCTCCTCCTTTCTCATCTGGGCTTGGCTCGGGCCAATGTGGAGTTTTGGCTGTCAATAGTTTTTCTGAAAATATACTTCTTGCTACCTAGATTAGTGCAACACTTACTTTTCATTGACTCAATCAAATTGATAAAATAAAACTAGCTGTGAAATGTACATAATTACCACACCATCTGTAATGTTTTTGTCAGCTACATGAAACTGTCATTATGAGGATTATGAAAGATATCAGCCAATTAAAGATCCATCTGAGGAAAAAATTTAAATATTAAATTAAATGGACAGAGTCATGAACATAGATCATTTGTAAACAATTATATGTGTCAAAACATAGGTTAAGATATCTTAATATTTTAGTGTAGATAAGGCTAGATGATATATTTATTTAACTTAAATCTTCTAATGTGATATTAATAGCAACTAGGTCATTCTGATATATATTTTACTTATAAACATGTATAATCTTCAGCCTGTGGGCTTGTTCTGTTGTCAGATATTCATATTTAATGATGCAACAGACCAGTCAAACAGGTGGGGTCTTAAATTTGGGGAATTCCCAAATTATATCATTTCTATACAATGGGCTATCACTAAGTTGATATTAATGTATATAATTGTCTATAAGATTAACTTGTGTATCAGTTAAATTGCTTTTATGTTCAGATCAAGGGGGATTGCCTTGAACTTTAATAGCCAAGTAGACAACCATCATTTATGGTGGAAGAACTGTTGAAAATGTTTTCTTTCCACTTTCTTGTCAAATTATTAAAAAGGTTACACCAAAACAATTATTCATGAAATGCCTCTTATGTTTTGTTTAATCTGATTAACTGTTGTGGTTTTTTTTTCAAATATAGGAATAACCTAGTTAGTTAGAGAGTATAATCTCTCCGGCCAAGTCGGTGACTCAGCCTCAGCTTTATTGCTCAGCTTTCCCGGGAACTCCTCATAGATGTGATGGAATTTGTTTCCATTTCGATTGTGTAGCCTGGTACTTTGGATTTGTCTGGGATGTTTTGCAGTTATTTATCAAGTTCGTGCTTGAAACAGGAGCTTCCTGTCGGGCCACAGATATTTACTGGAAGGCTGTTTAAAAGCTGTGGACCCCTAATTTGAAGGCTCCCTTCTCTGATAGCCCTAATTTTACTAGATACACACTGTTTTATTGGGGGGACTCGGCACAGGCGACCCTGCCTGGTTGATGTGTATGATTTTATTCCAATGCTTGGGGCAATTCCTTCTAGAATTTTCCAAGTGTATATAATTCTCTATCTTTCCATCCTCCTCACCTGGGAGTACATCTTGAGGGCTAATAGTCGATCCCAATAATTTAGCTCAGATATTGGACATATCTTAGTTACTGGAGAATGATCTGAAGAGGGACTCAATTTTCTGGATATCTCCAACTCTGTGTGGTGTCAATAGCTGGGAGCAATAATCTATGTGTGGCTGGACTATGCTGTGCCATAGCATTTTCATATTGTGCATATCTCTGGCATAGAAAGTTTGAATGATCCGCCTGCATTTTTGCTGAACTTTGTTACATACTGACTCTTTGTGGTCAGTGAAACTGAGAGTGTCGCTCATTTTGATACCAAGATCTTTGACACATTGAGGGGGAATCTTTTAGTTTTATGTCCTGATTTTTACCACATCGGAGTAGTTGTTTATTTGTTGCCACTTGTATATTGTTTTGAGGTCGTTTTGTAGTATTTTCACGCCATTGTCATTTCTGTTGAAAAAGAAGGACTCTTGTATCATCTGCAAAAGATGAGACATGGCTACATCTATTGTTATTTATATCCCCTATAAGAATGAGAAATAATATTGGGCTTAGAACAGTTCCCTGGGGTACACTACTTATCACCTCGGACAAAGTTGAGCTGGCACTATTTGCTGTGATGGACTGGGTTCTATCACTAAGGGTGCCTCCATGGTCAAGCAGTAGCGTGTTGGACCACAGATCACTACCGCCCATGTTCGAATCTCGGCGTGGGCATATGTGAAGGTTGTTTCATCTTTGACTTCGCTTCATCACCTTTGGGGGTTATTCGGCCCATTTAGCCTACCATGTGCAGAAAAGTGGCCGTAAAACATCAATCATTATCATCTATCACTAAGAAAGTTATGAATCCAAGTCCCCAATTTTCCACCAATACCTAGCTGGTACAATTTATGGCATAGGATCCAATGATTGACCGTATCAAATCATGAATTATTATTACAATTTCTACACTTCTATGTGAATCATTAGAACCTTATAATTATTAGATGGTACATACAGACAATAAATAACTTTATATGAGAAACAGATTAGGTGAAGTCCATAACTGTTTGCTTTGTGATATCATATTATTTTTGCCTTCTGATACATTTTTTGTCAGTAAAATTTATCCTGTCAAAATACATGGTAATGTCTAAGGTGTGGCCAGTGCTCAAGTTTAAACCAATCTCTCACTCACAAAGTTATAGGTAACTAGCCTTGTTAATTAGTGCTGTTATCTAACTAATTGTCATCAAATTCAGCCAGAATCAACTTAGAATTTATGACATGCTTATGTCATTAATTCTTATGGGAATGTCTGATATTCTACTGAACCCATACTTTTCAATCGTCATGCCGTATCTAGAAATTATAAATCTAAACTGTGCATTCTCCCATGATATTAAATGAATAATCAATTAAATGGTTCGTTATGGAAGTGGTCACCAATCAGAACATTTGTTTTCTCACTAAGCTGTGGTGTTATGATTTGTTACAAGTTTCTGTCAAGCAGAGGGAAAAGCTAGCTTCATCTAAAAGTCTACTGCTTTTATTGTTTTAAACAGGCTTATTATAGTAATAGTTCCACTGATCCCTCTTTTTCCAGCTTATATATATATATAAATATCAGTCCATATAAAATTTAACCAGTGCTGACCACTTCAGATTGTATTAATATTTTTTATATATCAACTATAATCTGTTTGATCAGGCCAGACCCCAATTTTTAGGTTTCACTATAAAAATGGTTACACCACTCTGAAGTGCCATTGGTCACCTCTAATTATGCCGTTTTCAAAATTGTGCCTAAGTTTATCCCCATTTGAACCCTGGTAACCTTTTAATTTACTGACTGTAAAGCCTTAAAATCTTGATTGGCCATCTACCCATGTCGTCATAAAATTTGATGGAGGTTTGTTGTATTATCCACTTTGTTTTATTATATTTTTTCCAACAGTATTATTGTTATAAGGAACAACATTAGAGGTGTACACAAGCATTCTGAAATATATATATATGACAATATAACAGATCTTTAGCTTGTCTTTTTTTCGGTAACATAATGTTTACTATGTGATTCTCACACAGATATTTTGACAAATATTATTCAGATAAATGCACTGTGTTGATTATATTTTGAAAAACTGTTTTGATCTCCTTTCAGGTGAAAGAAAATATCCACAATGTGAGATAATTGGGCCAAGAAAGTAGTACGTTGTTTCTGCCAATTGCTGTCCTCACGCTGCCATGTATTTTGTACAGATATTCCATCACACAGTGAGGAGACGTGGTTCACTGTGTGCGCGGCATGTCTGCAGGACTTTCTTATCGCATGCTGCTGAACAGAGATGTTTGTTTTTTGCTCCATGTCTTCACCATATCTGCGTGAACATTAAGGTTAGGTGATACATTTATTATTACCTGCCCCCCCCCCCCCTTCAATAAAAACATGTTACATCCGTTAGCCATATAATTTCAGGATTATGTTTTCACAGAATAACCCTAAGGGCATAATTATGCTCAACAGATATTGAAATGTTGTTCCATCTCCTAACACTTTAGTAATATATTTTGTGTTACTCATTTCTGGGTGTGCTGTTCAGACATGGGGTCAATTCTGGAATTGGAATTGATGATCAATTTTTGAATTGGAATTGATTATTTAAAGAAATGGAATTAGAATTGATAAATTTGGAATTGAAGTTTCCTATTTTTTAATTCAGAAATATTTCTTACATGACAATCCTACTTAGAATATAAAGTGAGTAGGTATTCCAAGTAGGTACTCATGGAGTATCTACTCATGGTAAAAAGGGTCAATTGGAGTTGATACAATTGGAATTAATAAATTTGATTTGGAATTGACCCCATGTCTGGTACTGCTCATAACAATGATGTCTATTCACAGTCATATTTTTTATATATTACGTAAAGCATGTTCTTGTAGGATATGTAATTAATTTGAGCACTTTCACAAATGAGTTACTCCATTTTGTGGTTACAAGTTGTTAAATTGTCTTCACCAGGGTCAACGGGAAATGGGAACAAGAACCAAGCATGACATAGACAGTGGAAGTAGAAAAACCAATCAAACTATTGCTGGTGAACCGTCGGAGGAATCCAGCAGCAATGATAAACTCATCGATGCTGATCAGATATCCGTGTTCTATAGACCAAAGGAAAATGTCGTCAACATCAAATTAAAGCCAGACAGGGAAGAACTGTCAATCTTCTTGAAGGAGAACAAGGAACTTGTTAACATAGCACTGAAGGATAAATTCAGAATAAGCAGGGCTGATTCGAGTAAGCTGCTCAATGAACAGAATGATCCAGCAATTAGTTCTGTAGATGAGTTGCTGTGGAAGAGAATGGGACATGAGCCTGGTTCTCTACCTGGCATATACCTGAGATTAGCAAAAGTCAGACTTACAGGTTAGGAAAAGCTTATTTTATAGATTTAATACTAAAAAAAACTAATTATTTCAGTGCTTTTGGTCACTTATTATTTATGTACCATGTACCATTAAGCCGATACTTTGAGTCAGTACTTTTACCCGTATTTTTTGAGGTCAACTTAATGGCCGATGCTATTTCACTGTGAAGAAATTTCAGGTTATTAGCAGCCGTCTCTATATGTCTATCTCCAGGGTTTTTCTCTTGAATATCACCATTGCCAATGGCATGGGGGGGGGTAGTTTACAGCCATATAAGTTAGTACTATGGTAAATCGCTGTTTCTCGTGACTTGCCGTCCTCACAAATATGTGTTTTTTTTCTTATTGAAGGTTCAATTTCCGGACAGAACTCTTGAGTTTTCCTTATGGTCTTCAGCCCTTTTCAGTGTCATCAGACATATCATTGGTCGTGTGATGATGAAACCACTCTGACGTTGTTCATCGACCCATCTAGATACATCATCCTCCAATAGTGACCACCTCAGTTTTATTAGCTTTGTGGTTCCTTGGAATAGTTTTCAGGGTCACCTCTTTTTTCGCCATTCTCTCACTTGTTTTTTATTTACTCCATGAACACTTCCTGCATTAGTGTTGTTGGACTCAATAGTGCATTTCATCACTTTAAATTGTGAAGGCAGCGTCGTGTCTCATTCATTTGGCAGCATAGACATCTCAGTTCCGTAGAAGAGCATGTTTATCATTATTGAAAACACAACATTTCAGTTTTAAGTAATAATATTTATTTCAGTAATTTTATCATCGTTTCGCAATGCAGTCTTGTCTTTTAAATACTTCACTGTTGAAATGACAACACTTCATGATTCACAAGCACGATGTTCAACGATGTTTCTTTGCTATTTACTGCCATCAAAACATTTGATATCGCCTGAAAATACTGTGATTGGTAGGTCGGCTTAATGGATGGTACTAACATAAATTGATATATTTTAAGCCCAAGAAACTACCTCGGCTTAATGGGCTTAATGGTCGGGACCATTATTAAACCTTTCATGTGTAATAACCCTGTTTTGTGGTCATTATATCATGATGAAACCAAAAAAAGGGATATTATGCCTTATATATTGGGTCTGCATTCATAAACCTTTATTGAATTTATGTTACAGATGTTGATATTTTTCCTAAATTATCTGGTTCACTATTTCTCATCCAAATATGTAAATGATGGTAATTTATACAGATTTTACAATTTTGTGAGGCTAATGTCAGGTTTCTTCCTTTTTCATGGCATATCACCTGTTCTGTGGTCAATATTTTCTAGTCCATGGAACCATTATTTACCTCATGGTACCCCTCAGTCACAGTAAGAAGTATATAATCTTCCATGCAGTGGCATAAAGCTTAATCAGGATTCCCATGCGTCCTGAAAAACCTTTACAAAATCAGGAAATGTCCTGGAAAAAATATTTACCTGTGAAAAAATCCACTTGGAACCAAAAAAGCCTGAGAATAAATATCTTGCTTGTAGAAGAAAACCTTTGATTGTAGATGATGATTGATTGATGTTTTACAACCACTTTTGTGCACATGGTAGGGTAAATGGGCTGAGCGCCTCCAAAGGTAATGAAGTGAAGTCAAAGATAAAACAACCTTCAGATATACCCACATCGAGATTCAAACACGGGTGGTAGTGATCTGTGGTCCAACGTGCTATTGCTAGACCATGGAGGTGCCCCTCTGGTTGTAGAAGAAAGTGTACTGATACATAATCTTGATATCTCGTGTTAGTTCAAATTTAAATGAAAGTGGGTGGATCAGAAAGCTAAGAAGTTGTTTACCAATTTACCTTCTTCAAAAATGAGGATACAGTGTAAAAATACTTACACTTTTATAGGACAAAGCTAATTTTTTGGTTAAATTCGCTACAACAGTTCTTTACTAACAGAAGGTTTTGCCATGTTGGGATGTCACTTTTATTCAGTGTAGAATCCCACTACGGCCTGGATCTGTGGAATGTTTTATACATCAGTGAAAGGTTTGGTCCTGAACATCTCATTTATCTAAGTCCCTCAGCTATATCTTCCAGGTGAACATCAGTATGGAATTACTCCTTTCGTGCAACAATGCAGTGTGGGATTTTCCTTGGAAATGGGATAATTACAGTCTTTGGTAATAACAGAAGTCCTCTATAAATTAGTTTCCATATTAATGTAAAAATTCAATAAACTTATTACTAAAAACAAAAATAAATAGCACAGTTAATAAAAAATTCACTGTGTATCTAACTATTTCAGTTGTCACCAGTTTTGGAAGACTCTTCATTTTGGGTAAATGGGCTGAGTGACCTCCAAAGGTAATGAGGCGAAGTGAAAGATGAAACACCTTTCTCACATAGGCCAGGGTTTGAACCCAGGTGCTTTAGATCTGTGACCAACCACACTACCAGTTAGGCCATGGAGGCACCGTTTCATTTGTAATATGCCATGAACGTGTATATATTTGAAATTGAATCACTTCAATAATTATCAACGAGATAATAATTATTGCACAAAGCATTCAGTCTTAATTTAAAAAAATTTGAGGGCTGTCACTGTAATAGATAGACTTAGAATGGATTAATGTAAAATTTGACACATACAGTTTCTGTTTTGAACTTTTGTCCAATAGAAAGTCAAGCTAAAAACGTATGTCATCCCATTGGATACTACTTGCAGGTATCTGTGTGTCTTGGCTCAAATCATACGGTGATAGTGTGTTTAATGTTGCAGCACCCACTTTGTGAGATAGGTCACTGGTGGATAATTTGGACATGGAACTTTTTATCATCTCTTGAAAAGTTCTTTTCTAAAAGTCATCTGTTTATGGTTGTTTTTACAGATAATTAATGCTTATCATGAAATGATATCAAATTTATCCCAAAACTAAATTTTATTTAAATGAAGGTAAAGCCATTAAACTGATCCATTTTGAAAAGTACATTCTGTGACATTGTATTTCTTCCACCAGAATAAGAGAGGGAGAGCTGGTATTATTTTTTTTTAAAGCTGGCAACAAGTTTCAAGTGCAATTCCTTCGCAATTAGGGGTTCTACAAACTGATGAAAATATACACGGGCCTAGGAAGCTCAGGAACAGATTTGAAGACAATTATCAGGGTTCCACATCCTGGGAAAACAATTTAATTTAAATATTGCGTGTGAAATATCCACTTAGAATAAAAATGCCTGTGAATAAATATTATGCTTGTAGAAGAAAACTATGATTAAAGAAGAAAAAGAGTACTGATACATAATCTGACAGCTAGAAGGGGTGAGGAGGAGGCTGTACCACAAAAATGTCAATAATCGATCATACATTGAATAAATATGATATGCCTATTAGGCACGTATCTTGATTTATTACTTTTAAATCTTGTATACTTTGTCCTGGAAAATGGTAATTTTGTCCTGGAAAATAATATTTCCTTTACTGCGGGAACCATGATTTATATAGCATCATTTGTTATTCCTTCATATTTGTTTAGTGTTTGTTCTAATGCTGTTCGTACTTGTAGGACAGTGTTATTTGTTAAGTTTAGTTGCTTTCTGAATCTGATAACCTTTGTTGTCATACTGCTGTTACATAGAAAAGGGTATATTTAACATTTTATCATAGAACATCATTGATAATACAGCATTGGTACCAGTAGACATTGGAACAAAGTGAAAGTTACTAGATGTACAATTTACTTTGCATTATTAGAAAACCCTTTATTCTGAGTGAATTGCCATAGTTTAAAATGTCGATGTTCCTTTTTCTGATGGCCATTTTTCTCCACATGGTAGACTAAGTGGACCAAGCAACCTACGAGGATAATGCGACAAAGTAAATGACAAAACTTATCATGGTTGTAATGGAAATTGTCATTTAACATTTTTCTGGTGTTTTATATTTGACCACTCATCCCACACTTTACTGTTATAATGTATTTATAATGTATTTATTATAGAAATGTGTTTTACATGATCGTGTTGGTGGCAGCTAATCTTGAGTCATCGTGCCGATGTTTCTTGTCTCTATTCCAGCGTTAGTTGTTGTTACGACAATGGCAGGATATGCAATTGCGCCTGGAGCCTTTGATCCTTTAGTGTTTGTTGCATGCACAGTTGGCACAGGAATGACTTCTGCCTCAGCAAATGCTTTTAATCAGGTTTGTCGAAGTTCCATTTTGAAAGACTTTCGTTCGTTAATACTGGAGTTGATAAGCAGAATTATTGTTTCACGAAATACCTTCAACCACATTTCCGATTATTTGCCATCCGTTGCGTTGCAGTATTTAGAAGTGCCATTTGACTCACAGATGAACAGGACAAAGACTCGCCCTGTTGTACGAGGTCAGATAAGGTCAGGTTATTGTCATTGCTTGTAATTAAAACAAAGCTTGAATTATGTGAGCGCTGTGGAGACTGCTGCAGTTAATCTTTAAGACAGCTAGCTCCCAGGGCAGATACAGGATATTTCTGAGAAGAATAGAATTGATCGCATTTATGTTCTTGAGAAATAGGTGGCTGCTTAAGACAGATGTTTCTATGATTAGGGTCACCTGGACCTATGTACTTACTGAGTACCAGTATGTAGCTAAAAATAATATTCAGCCTGGCCTTTTCAGTGAGTTGCATGCCGTGACGTTTGCAGCTGTGTCAGGGTTAACCGGTTTGGCTCTGTTGGTGTACGGAGTGAATACTTTGACGGCATATCTTGGAGCAGTCAATCTCCTCCTCTACACGATGGGTTACACGCCGATGAAGCGTATCAGTGTAGTTAACACGTGGGTAGGATCAATTGTCGGTGCTATACCACCTGTAATGGGTTGGACGGCTGCTACAGGTTCACTGGACCTCAGTAAGTATTGGGAACTTATTACAGAAGTTAGCAATATTTTGTATTCTGTGATCATGAAAGTTTAATTTGAGGTTAAATATCAATAAGCAACGAGATGACTTACCAGTTACCATGCAGAGAAAAAAGGTACCATTTATAGACATTAAATATAATTATGAAATACATGTGTGAATGTGTCTTGTTGTAGAATTTCTATAATAATACATTCATAAAAAAGGAATATTTGTGTGTATATATATATATATATATATATATATATATTTATTATTATTAGGTGCACTGGTACTGGCAGCTTTACTGTATGCATGGCAGTTTCCACACTTTAACGCTTTGAGCTGGAACCTACGTCCAGATTACTCTCGTGCTGGTTATCGAATGATGGCTGTTGTTAATCCTGGCCTTTGTAAGCGTACTGCATTCCGATACAGTCTAGCCATGATCCCAATTTGTACCATGGCACCTGTGTTGGACGTCACAACGTGGGCATTTGCCGCCGATTCACTTCCACTGAACTTGATCCTCACCTACTTGGGTTGGCGGTTTTACAGGGACGGAGACAGCAACTCATCGAGGCGTCTGTTCAGATTCAGCCTCATACACCTGCCCGCACTGATGGTTCTATTACTGATAAGCAAGAAGCATTATGGAAAGCAGAAAGGTGTTCCTGCAGAAAAGATTTCAATGGATGCTTTAAAGACATTTTATAAGAGAATGAGAACGGTTAGTTTTAGTTAGCATCCATCTCAAGTACACAGTTTTCACTTTCGGCTTGTGATATGCAGTAGTTTGCGTCTGGTTGATATACATTATAACACGTACATGTTACTGAAGTTGTGGAAAATTAATTTGATTGATTAATATGAAAGAATAGAGTGGCCATAGTTTGTGCCATACCTCGACCTATATGCTTACCTATGTTCATTCATATATATATATTGTGTGTGAATGTGTTTGTGATGATCTCCTTCCATTAATATTGTTTATCTGTGTTATATTTCAAAAATTACTAGGCAAATAATATGTTGAAGTTGCATTCAGGAAACTTGTTTAAATTTGAATATGACAGGTATTAAATGTTCCAAGCATTTCACAAGTTGTTCAGCCGACATTTTGCACTAATGAAAGCATCTCCTATTGATGTTTGATTGCTGTTCACACTGTGTACTTACCAAAATATTAGGTGAGATACTTCAAAAAGAGGACGAAGAAAAGTGTGGAAGGCGTTTCTCCTTTGATGTTTTCAAACAGCCGTAATTCATTTTTAGACGTTATTTCTTATGCAAATACATAGGTAATTGCTTTATCTGTGCAACAGTGTCTGATCGAATGTAAAAACGGTGTATGAACAACGGATGATGTGAATTTAGTTTTTGTTATTAATAGGTCTTTGATCTGTCCAAATAAAACACTATTGTGTATTATTCGTTCACTTTGCTTCGTCACATCAACAGTCAGTAATCAATCATACGTAATGTGACCATTCCCCTTGTTTGCTATTCGGATGTTCTAAGATGCCTATAGTTGATGCCATAAAACAACAGAATATATCATGGGGAGCTCTTCTCTGTAATACTTATGCTCTTATAATACTCTATCCAAGTGTGGTGCAGATATGTACTACACCATGTCCAATGTTTATAATGGAATAATATACACTGCTGAAAATGGTCAATAAGTATGTTGTTGTGGCTAAATTCATGTTTTTATTTTAAAGACAATTTAGCATTCATGCGTAATTATGTAAATGTATGTTTATATTTTAAAGGTAACATGGACAATATTCTATTCCACACGTTGGTTGTGTGAACTATCACATTTATGAAGTAAATTGAACACTGAATAAAAAATGTAAATTTTGTTGAGCTTCTCTTTGTTTGTGAAGCAGACCATTTGTGATACTAGCAGGTCATCTGCAGATGTTGTGGTTAGGATCGAGTTCACGAATTGATGATACTGTTTTTCAAATTGTCGGCAGTGTTATATATCCGTTAGATTGCTGTCTGGAAATAGACTTCATAATTTGCACATCATTGCTTAATATCTTTTAGTAATTAAACTGCCGCAAAGAAGATTGATATTCAAATAGTTTTTTGACACCTGATAAATCTTGAAAATGTTGGGATTTCCATATGTCTGCAAGTAATCCACATACTTCAATAAAAATTAACTCTAATATTTATTTCCAACTTGAACAGTAATATGTGACACCTATGATGTTATGGAAACTAGTAATATAATTAGACTTAATAGTAGCCCTTGTAACAAAAAATAAAATAGTTTGTGTTGATTAGTTAAGTCTGAAATAAATATTTAATAAAGAGAGAGTGATTGGTTAGTTAACAAAATATACACTACTCACAATAAGTTAGGAAAGTCCTGATAAATCTAGAGGTTTACTTGACAATAAAGTGTAAAACAAATTTTGATATTTAGAATAAAGAATAACATTCACTTCCCCCTATATTGTTGTTATATAACATAAAGCACATCCACGCTAGACCTTTATCACTAGTTATTGTCATTAGTATGATAATGTATTTTTTCAGAACCAACCCCTATCTATATATATATATATATATATATATATGTGCTGTATTTTTATTCAAATGATCACCACAATTAATAATCAATTACAAACAGAATTTAACTTGTGAATAAACAAAAGTGCAGAAAACATCGACAATGAAATAATTATTAATCTGACCATAATGGTAAAAACAATTAAAATCTACGAAACAAATTATTAGAAGCTACGAAATAAATTATACGACTAGGTTTTAGTATTATAAAATCATACATGAGTTACAAATGGATGTTTGATGGGCAGCTCTACTTCTTGTTCACACATGACGCCCCCCACTTGACCTACTTCATGTATAATGAAGATGACCTGAAAATCACATTTTAATTTGATCTTTCATACCTAAGAAGTTTCTGAGCCCAGCATCTGTAAACAAAAAGAAGCGGCTAACTTTTCATGAACATGTGGCTAAATATTTTATATTCACCATAAACATGTTATAAACTGTATCATGTTTGTATATCAGTCTTTAACATGTATGACGTGTATTTTTTAATGTTTTCTTTCCAGGTGAAATCATAATTCACTTACTGTACATCACATTATACATATACTATGAGACTATTATAAACTGTAGATTGTAAATGTTTCCTTTATTTTGTTATATTTATTTTCGTAGAACACGGACAGCAGTTTGTTGAAAAAACTAGATGTGAGTCCTTTAGAAAATAGGTATAAATTCAAATATAAGTCACTAAATCATTGTAAATCATTGTAAATATAGTGTGTCCCTTTGGAGCTATAAACCTCTATTCTAAAATCTCAAAACACCCTTAATGTATATATATATATATATTTTGGTTTAAAGGTAAAGAAATGTTGACATGGTGAACAAAGTTGAGGACTATGTACCAATATCACTCAGAAAACGCCGTCAATAAAAAGATTTTGGTCTCGAAAATAAATAATACACAAAACTAACAATTAATTATAACATTTCCTGCTAATATATATCAGGTATGTGGTCAAATACATTAAAATGTATTTAAATACAAAATACTTTTGGTAAAATACATTAATTTGTAAATGTATTTAAACACAAATACCTTTGGATGTATTTCAAATACAAATACTTTTCAAATGAAAAGAACAAATTCATTATTTTTCCTTTGCTTTTTATTCTGATGAACACAGTACATAACATCACAGCATCAACTAGATTTGTCACATCAATTTATGAACTTTTTGTTGATTACACCTGAAGATGTTCATAATTCTCATCAGTTAGACGAGGAAAGATGACATCTCATTGGATTTACTCACAAGATGTTTCATATTATCCTTTGATCTCTTCTAATTATGCTAAATAGAATTGAGGATAATCTCCCTTTGATTGACACGGAAGCCATCAGAAGTCATTACATAAAATATATCATTAATTGCAATTCCTTATGATCACAGAGATGTGTGTGCAATTCAGTGATCAGATTATTTCCTAAAACAAATCATGTTGGTGACAAAATATTCAGATCAAAACATGAAATAATTTTAGAAAAGTACTTTAATGTATTTGAAGATGTATTTGAAAAATCAATTACTTTGTGAAAGTATTTAAAAACAAATACTTTTCTTTATGGTAAGCTTAAATACTTTCAAAGACAAATGTATTTGACCTCATACCTGATATATATATATATATATATGGCACCATTAAAGATATGGTAAAAAGTTAAAAGTACACATTATATACAAATAAAGACCATCCATGTACTTGACAAACGCCATTCATCAGACTTCATGGAATGTACTATTAGAAACAGAACAACGAAAACGCGAAAACATTCATTCAACTCAATACAAGTTCCGGTACTACTTAATCATTGTCATTACTAGTTTGTCAGTAGCTGAACTAAAGGTCGCCGCTTCCTTGAGGGGAACAATGTTTTGTGCTAATAAATAATTTTACTTTATCATGTGATTTTGAATTGTGCTGGGAAAGTTTAGTAATGCATTCGCCGTATAACGATCTGGTGGAACAATTCGGCGTTTGGATCTTCTGGGTATTAGCACAGATGCTGCCACAGGGACAACCAGTGCTCTAACCCGTATGACCTTATGATCATCAACTTGTTTACCAAGTTCCGAAATAATAGCAGCAACATTATCATCGTAAGGTGAAAAGGCAGAAGCACGTATGTCCCATTCTTCAGGTACATAACCTCTCCATAAACAAGACTCTCAGTTCCTCCTGCTCTCTCAGCTTGGCACACCGTGATAATTGGATCCTTAAGGACCCAGGCTAGACTGAGGGTGATCTCGGAGCAACTGGAGCCCAGAGGTGCAGTGTGCATGGAAACGCTCTGACACTCGCCAACCCAATCCCAACTATGGGTGAACAGCGACCAGATAGAGGGTGTAAGTAATGAAAGACAGTGTATCTAGTAATGGGAAAATTCCAAACTCAAAACCAACCCTCTGCTTCCCGGATAGGATCTTAATCCGGAAGCTATGGTCGAGGTAACTCAGACAAAAACGTAGAGACCCGAAGACGGATGTATTGGGATACTGGCGCTCTTCAAATAAACACGGTACCACGCGAAAACCACAAAATGAATATATCAATAGACAGGTGTTATGGAGGTCCCTTCGGGATTAGACAGCGTCGGGCTCCTTGCCTCGACGGAGTCCACCCTAAGCTACTGGATGTCCTTCCTATCCGCTTTACTGTGCCAGGGGGCGTGGGAGGAGAGTTACTGGCCGAAAAGCAGCAGTAAAGAAACAACAACCTCTCAAGATAATGCAGTGTAATGCTGAGGGAGTCTTCAATAAAAATGAGAAAGGGATCAACATTTGCTGTATACAAGAAACACACATGCAAAGCAGCAAAGTCTTCAAGATCAGAAGCTACCAACGTTTCAGATCTGACAGAACAGACCGACACAAAGGAAGAATTATGACCCGCATCAGGAACAATATCCATGATGATGATTGATGTTGTACGGCCACGTTTGTGCACACGGTATGCTAAATGGGCCGAGCGACCTCCAAAGGTAATGAAGCGAAGCCAAAGATGAAGCACCCTTCAGATATGCCCAACATCCATGTTTATGAGATAGCAGTACAAATGCAGGATTCTGGATGCCAGGTGATGAATTTCACATCTTAAATTTCTACGGTCCCAATGACCGACCCCTGTCTTTAGACACCATTACTCTATGCGAACCAAACATTTTAGCAGTTGGCGATTTCAGCGGCCACTCACAAAGTTGGGCATACAGCCACACGGATCGACGAGGAGAAGAAGTAAAAAATTGGCATTATCCTAGTCAACAGCCCAAGCCACACTACAACTGAATACGTTCAGAGAGATATGCACAGAGATGTGGGAGACACTCAACAGAAGAGTCAGTGTTGATTCTCCACTTCCTCGCTGGAACTATAAGAAGGCCAAGTGGGGGCTCTTCAGACACCGTACAAGTAATCTTATCAAGAATTGGCAAGTCAAAAGAAAAGATATATCAGCCACGTTGTCAAGGAACTTAATACTTGTATCATTCAGACAGCCAATGAGACAATCCCAAAAGGTGCTAGAAAATATTACAAACCATATTGGACTAATCAACCACAAGAACTGCAGGATGATGACAGCAGCTCGAAATCTAGAGAGAGATGGAAACAAACTGTGGAGACTAACCAAACAACTTAAAGATGAGGCTAACGCAGAACAGAAGATAACATTGGATTAAAATGGAGAAATGTTTACAGGCAAACGAGCATCAAATCGCTTAGCTAATAATTTTGAAGAACAGAGCGGCATAGATGTCCTCATTGAGCAACAACGAGAAGCGAGAAAAGAACAAAGGGAGAGATCAAGAAATGCTACGACAACAGAACCCATGAAACAGCCTATTACACTGGACGAGTTACTTATGGCCCTAAAGAAATATTGAAGAACAAGAAATCACCAAGGCCAGACTTCATCACGAACGAAATGCTTACTCACCTTAGTAGTGCAGCAACCAACAAGCTACCGGAGGTCTTCAATCACAGCCTGGAAAATGGTGTCCTGCCACAAATTTGAAGAGGGGCCACAATGACCCCTATTTACAAGAAAGGGAAAGACAAGAAGAAAGCTACCAGTTACCGTCCAATCAGTCGCGCCAGTTGTATTGTCAAGACGTTGGAGAAGATAATTGAGCAACGTCTCCAGTGGTATCTTGAAATTGAAAACATCCGATCTCACGAACGTTCAGGCTTCAGACAGTTTCATAATTCAGGAGATCAAGCAGCATACATACTAGTGTTAATAAAAAATTTAATAAAATAAATATTATATATTTGGCATCACCAAATTGTGTTAAATACCTAAAGATACCAGCATTACAGATGGGCGCATCTTCGATTATCCCTAATGGGTCAGTAAAAGATTTTTGACCAATGTATTAACATGTATGAACATGTCACATCAGTTTGCCGAGCTGCCTACTACCATCTTAACAACACCCACTGTTTAAAAGCATTATTGACACAAGAATCACTTGTAACTGTAGTTCATGCCTTTGTTACATCTCGTATAGACTATTGTATCTCCCTGTTATATGACATATCTGATTATAACATCAATCGCCTTCAACGAATTCAGAATAGTGCAGCTCGCATAGTGACAAATACTCGAAAATATGATCATATCACCCCAATTCTTCAAAAACTACATTGGCTACCTGTTAGACTGGTGTTTTAAGATTCTGTTAATAAATGATATGGCGCCAGAATACCTGTGTGAACTGGTTTCCATTAGAAAGTCATCCCAAAAACTCAGGTCATCCAGTCAGATACTATTGCAGGTGCCAGTGTCTCGGCTCAAGTCATATGGTGATTGTGCGTTTAGTGTTGCAGCCCCCACTTTGTGGAATAAGTTGCCGGCAAATATTAGAAATGCGTCGTCTCTTGAATTTTTTTAATCTCTTCTAAAATACACCTATTTAAGGTCGCGTTCACAGATAAATAATTATTATCTTTTAAATCATTACAGGGTTTTTACAGACATATTATTTGGGGTATTATTATATTACATATTATTTGTACAGCGCCTTTGAATGGCTCCTGATAATAAGGGCGCTTTATTAAATATACATTATTATTATTATAGTATTTTCCACCTGCATAGATCTACAAAAGGCGTTCGACAAAGTCTGGACTAATGGCCTCATTGTCAAACTACAAAGAAGCGGTATATCTGGACCTTCACAACTGTAGAGCAAGGGTCATAGTTGACAAAAAAGAAAGCAGAATAGTACTGCTGAGACATGGGATCACACAGGGAGGAATCCTATCACCTACGCTCTTCTTGATCTTCATCTACGACCTTAAACAGAAATGGAATAAGATTTGAACAGGACATTAGGTAGCCATATACACAACAGGGATAGAATCTAACATAAAAAGGCAACCAGTCCTGCAGGACTAGTGACTTATAATTAACCAGTCCTTGAAGTAATCAACTAGTCCTACACGTTCACGAATGCTAAAATACGTAACAATGGATAATTATGTCAGAAATCGTCACTCGCCCGACAGGATGAACTCAACTGATAGTATACTCATAATGTATTGTTTGTATTCGCGTCGGGCGACCGTTAATTTCGAAATCTGTGTAAGAGCATATGTCATTACAGATAAAAAATACTACAGAAAAACTACAATACACATAAAAAAACAATATAAAATTAAGATAATTTTTTTATTATCTTTTGTCTGTTTTTCTAAAAAAGTTTGTTTTCAGTTGAATATTTCCTTCTGATACCATTATCCTGGATGTTTGTCCTACAAATATTTTAATTGCTGTGAATGATGGCGGAGTCAGCTCCGTATGTTTACGTTCTGTGACAGAGAAGGTTGTAAACGGCAAGATGCTTCTGTCCTGTCACAAAAGTGCACAACAGTTTCTTCAAGCTTGTTCTATGTTATATGGACCCAAATTATGAATGATCTACGCTTAAATTATATATATATATATATATATATATAGTACACAGGAAAACCATGTCTGATGTGTTTAAACCGGTTTACATTTACACAACAGTCACCCAGCATATACTAAAATACGGTCCCCCCCCCCCCCATTTACACCAGGTTTATCTCAAACAGATGCTCCCATCTACGAAGTAACCGTTTGAAGATGGTAAAAGTTTCAACTCACCTAATGTTTTTGGTAGGTGATTCCATACTTTGGCCCCTTCAAGACAGGCATCGGATTGTTAATATACTAGATATTAGTGTACGGACTTTAGTGTACATAGATCTTAGTGGACCTGACAGTTGTTAGTGCACACAAAGGTGAACGTTAGTGTACATCGATGTTAGTTCACAAAAAGGTGAACGTTACTGTGCAACATATTAAAGGTATTTAAAATAAGAAAATGTTGTTGTCTTCATATCTTCCAGAAGCTTGGATGGGATGAATTAACTTTATTATTGAAATTCTTGTGCCAACCTTCCAGGTGGTTATTTATTCTGGGTAGACTAGCCTCCGCTCTTTCGCGTACATTCCAGAACTGTATCGGAAATCTCGGTTTTGTCCTTCTTCCATTTCGTGCCCGTACACCAATGAAAGCCCCTCTGTGCTGGTACCTTGCCGATGGTAAGGGGCTTGTGTGTCTCAACGACTCTGGAAGCAACCCAACATCTGGTCCTCCAGGTTGGGGCTAACAACCTCCCCCTTGAAAACAAACCCGTTTTGGAAACTACAACAAAAATTAACATTGTCGTTGTAGCCCTATGTCCCACTGGGGATGAAGAGGATAAGTGAGTCAGTAAACCAATGAAGACTGATTCAAAATAGTTGAGAATAACGTCCGGTAACTCATCCTCCATTTCCACAAATACCGGCGTTACCATATCGGAAGGAAGACCAAAACATGTCATTTGTTTTATTTGATGTTGAAATGCAGCATCTTCATCATATATAGAACTTTATATCCCAAATTCCAATAAACACTTTGTCCAAGATGGAAAAGATACCCACTGCGAGTAGCTCTTGGAACTGTATCAGAAATCTTGGTTCCCCTTTTTTTTCCATTTCGTCTCCGTATACCAATGAAGCTCTTGGAAAACAGTTTCAGTGGCCAGTTCAAAACCTCTCACAATTGTGTCTGGTTGTAACTCTGGACATAGACACTGTACTTCTACTAGAAATTTTACATTAATATCTGGTGCACAGCACCCACATACACTAAAATCAAACCCTGTAGGCTTAATGCTTCCCATACTTGATCGTTCTGGTTTTGGGTATATTCCTGAAATTTTAGTTTTGAAATCCTTAAGGTTGTTTAGGATATGAAGGAACACACACATACACAGATAGATAAACCTTTTTAATAGCTGAAAGCCTCGCCAGTAGCCCTTGTGATTGTAGTAGATTGAAGACAGCCTGTCATACAAAACATTAGCGTCATGACTGTTCTGGTCATTTCACGAAATCGCAAGCCAATTATGAACGGTGTCTCGCCAATTCCCAAGACGACATCGATGTCTTTCTGGTCGTCCGATGGTGAAATAGGAGATTCGAGGTGTTGGAACCAGATCCCTGGACGACACTGGTATCGGACTGTGGGGCAAAGGATCACTGTGTGCCGGAAGACGCTCCTGTACGGGCTCTTCCAGACATTCGTTTAGAGATCCCATGAAATCGTACAATGAACTGGGTGAATTGGCCGTTGTTGAGGAAGATATTGTAGAACCCATGCTAAACCTCTGCGAGTTCGGAGTGATTGACGGGTCGATGCGGACAATCTGAGGCGAGCTGATGAACAATTGAGTCAGACTTTCCGCCATCGAGGAAGATATCGCTCAGGAGACTCAAAAGCTCAACGCCAATACATCGATGAGTTCGCTTGGCGTCGCAATTCAGAGCGCGCGCGCACGCACTCTAGAAGCCGAGCGAGTCTCCCACGTGGAGGCAGTGGCGGCGAATAGAAAGGTTCTCCGCTCCCAAATCGACCTCACCAGAGGGCCAAATAGCAGAATCCTCAACGAGGAGGCGACACTTGCCGAGAGCCGGACAAGGATACTCTATACAGGGCGGTGTGAGCTTACTTCAGTTAGTCAAGGGCGAGCGTCTCGGCAATATCTCTCCTGCAGTATCTCACTCAAACATGGGCGGAAAGCAGATTCCCGAACGCGAATAGATGAAACCACTGCGTATATCTATTTTAAATGAACAGGCAATTGTGACTAGGAATTCGTCATCTGTTCTGAACATTACTACTTAAATTGGCTCCCTGAAAGTTAAGCGACTAGCGCAGAAGCTTCTGATAGAACTACTGGTCAAACTAAAGATAACAAATATATCAACAAACGTTTGAGCTAGATAATGAATCAATGAATGAAATAAATAATGATTGCCAAGAAGAAGGTAGTGTGGTGACGGTCAAACTATTGGATACCAAATGTTGTGACTAGATTACTACTAGAGGAAAAAATTGTCATTCAAAATCCAGCCTATTATTTGACGTGTACACAACTGACCCAATGGTATATGGGGCGGTTGATTCTGGTCTTCGAGAGGCGATGTCAAGGAGACGAGTCAGTTTCCCTTGTGGTGGTGATGTGGTACATATACCCAGAGCTAATCTAATTTCCAGATAAAACACGACATAATCAACTAGAACATTCATCTCACCATCAGGAAACAACGCCCCGAGAGCCGTATCCAGATTCAATATGCAAGTTGTTCATCCACTCTGCATGTACATATTGAAAAAACCTGCATAGGAAGGCGCATATGGTCTTTTATTTACTGCTTCACCATGGGAAGTAATTCTAAATAAATTTAGAATTTACAATAGGTGGGATATTTGGCAGAAAAAACCTTGCCAGTTGCCTGGTTGGATCAAAAACTCCTAATACTATAGCGCCAAGACAGGGATTTGAACCTCCGACCTCCACACAACATGACTATGAGTAAGAAAGTCCCATACTCTCTTAGTCACTAGGCCGTAGACGTGGTCATGAGTTATATATCCATGATAAAACACAATGCTAACACGATAGCTGCATCCTCCTCAGCCAATTTGATATTATATGATATTGCAAGAACAATAAATGCATTCTTTCCTGGCAGGTGTGATGATAAAAAAGCCTTAAAACAAGCATGAATTCAAAAATAATATGCACTTTTTTATTAAACGTTTACTATCAAAAATAGTATTTTATTTACTAAAAAAAGCAGAAAATCAGTAATCAACTTGATATACAAAAGATAACCATATTATCTTAACAGTACCACAGAAACCAAGACAGTATTTTTGATTAAAACACTGACCTAAGGATGATCAAACCTAGAAATATCCACAAACCATACATTACCACCTCTAAAATAACCGATACAGATACACAACCTGAAAGATGACTCCCAAACGAAACCATTTTTACACCAATAGTAAAATAAATGCGGAGAAATTCCAATAAATGAATAAAGACGAGATCTGTCATTAAAAAACGTAAATACATAATATCCAACTCAAACCAACAAATATTATCTTCGTTGAAAGAAAAGAACTAATAAAAACAAGAAATATAAATATAGTATCGCACAGGAAATGGGTAACACATATGACAAAGCATATTATACTAACTTGCTTATACTTGTATATTTGAAGAGTTGCATTATTTCGCACACTGTAAAAAATTGAAGACTTTACCGTTTATGCAAATTAAATTCTAAAAGGTCAAAACTTGTTGGCAAAATAACTAAATATGACCACGTGAAAACTGTTCATCTAACAATAATTTTTCTAACAAGTTGTCAAAATAATATAACAGATCCCTGACAAACACAATAACACAAATCATCTCACTGTTTTCTTAACTGAACTAAACACACACACACACACACACACACAGACTTCCACAGATCAGTATTTTAAAGCAGTCTTTAACTCGACATTCTTCATAATGAAATATGAGAACCGGCTTAATTAACAGATCTTAAGAAAACGTACAAGATGATATTATCTTCGGCTTAATTAACTGGTTCTATTTTGTCAGTCTTTAAATGATCTCCCACAAGTAGTTACCATGGTGATATTCAATATGACACCAATCACATTAGGTAACAAGTCTTGGTTGAATCAGGGATGTCCAAGGGATCTTCACCTGAAACAGAAGTTTGGATGAAATCAAACCAATAAATCAGAATTAATAATATGATCACTGAATTGCACACACACAGCCATGAAGGAATTATCTTCTCTCTGTGATCATAAGGAATTGCAATTAATGATATCTTTGATGTAATGACTTCTGATTGCTTCTTTGTCAATCAAAGGGAGATTATCCTCAATTATATGTAGTATAAATAGAAGAGATCAAAGGATAATATGAAACATCTTGTGAGTAAATCCAATGAGCAGATCTCATCTTTCCCATAAAAGGGCTAACCTTCCACCATCTATTCATTATTCCAGCTGATACACCCCGACAATCCTACAAGAATTTTGAACATCTTAGGTTCGTCAGGTGTAATCAACAACAAAATTCATAAATTGATGTGACAAATCTAGTTGATGCTGTGATGTTATATAATGTGTGTATCAGAATAAAAAGCAAAGGAAAAACAAAGAATTTGTTCTTTTCATATGAAAAGTATTTGTATTTGAAATATATCCAAAACTATTTGTATTTAAATATATTTACAAATTAGTGTATTTGTATTTGACCAAAAGAAAAGTAATCATATTTAAATACATTTCAATGTATTTGACCCCATACCTGGACTGTATAGTAATAATTACTATGAAGATATCATAATAATTAACTATAATGTTAATAGTGTGTGTGTGTGTGTTAATAACAATGAATTACCATTGTTTGAGGTTCTTCAGTGTTGGTGAATACACAGTCTTCATCTTCTATCGTAACATCAAATCGTCCAACCCTCTTATCTGTTAAATGACACAGGAATTTAATTTGATAAGTATTTCTTTTCTAAACAACATTCATTTCATAAATAATAATTTGATTCATCATAGTATTAACAAATTACTCTGTCTCCAGCATTAAGCATTAAATGTCAGCACGGTGTCATCCACAACAGACACACTAAAATTGAAGTCCACCATTTTAGCTATTTCATTTAATTTAAGCCAACCCACACATGAAAAAGACTATTGCTATTCTGTTACATTTCTTCTCATTCCAGCAAAGACAACAAAAGATACTTTATTAGATTTAAGGTTGTAGTGTGTCAGATGATGATGATGACGAATGATATTTTATGGCCACTTTTGTCCACATGGTAGGCTAAATGGACTGAGTGACCTCCAAAGGAAATGAAGCAAAGTGAAAGATGAAATAACCTTCAGATATGCCCACGCCGGGATTCGAACACGGGTGGTAGTGATCTGAGGCGCCCTTGTAGCGTATCAGAAAAGGTATAGTAAACTTATTAAAATCAGTTGAACAATATCATATCTACTGGGGAACTGTAAATAAATTATAACAATACTTTGCAATTAAAAAAAAAATTAAGATTAAAATACAAGTATATAATTAGCAATTAAAACTTTATTCAAGTATAAAGGTAGTTATTTTTAGAATATAAGGAAGAATATCGCATTCATACAATTGCAAACAAGGCAAGAATTATTGTTTGCCACACAAACCTGGATAAGTCATACTTTTCAACTTTAAGTAGCATATAACGTAAAATATATTGATAAGGAATAACATACAGGAATACTAACAAAGGTCTAAAATAGCTCTTCTGAATGCTCTCTAAATTACAAACTACATCATATATTGTAGTACAAAGCTGCCTCAAAATAATGCTCCTGAAAGAGTTGCTCTCAGCCTCACTGAAAACAATCCAAACTGAATAAGATTTCACTGAAGGCCTATTAAACAAAACACACTTTCACTGTAATCACACAGGCATAAAACAGTTTGGACACTTTCAGTGCTGAAGTAACTTCAATACTGTATTAATGTGGATTCATCTTAAGATCCAAAGGCACTGTTTTCAAACTGCAAAACACTGTAATAAGAACAATGACTAACAATATATGTCTGTAATTGAACTAATACCATACACCTGTTGATATACTTCAATACTCTATCTGAAAGACTCCACAAATATGAACATAATTATGGCACTCAGTCTTGACACGGCTTACATAAATTACCACATTCTCAAGACAGAAACAAAAATACTCACTACATTCAATTTTTGTCAACACCTCAACCTCTATGTCCTGTGACTGAGAATCGTACTTCAGTACTTTTGCTTCCTGAAAAAAAGAGTACAGTTTCTAAAAGATCAATTTTCACCTGAATCAAGACACAAATTACTAAGTATTTTGAAATTCTAAACATATTTTAAAATTATTGTCAATTTCATTTTTTGCATGGCATCTTAGGGCATGGTGAATTAGCATATCTCTAGAATATACCTATTGACAGTAAATAGGAGATAAATACCAGTTAACAAACAAGTACACAGAGTTGCTTCTAGGATTCAGCTACTGTTGGGGGAGGTTCATCTGAAAACATCATAAAGTTCAGGATGCAACTGATGAATCCTCGGGAATATGTGTGCCTTGAAGGGTCGCCTCTGTAGTCTAGTTGGACTACAGATAACTATCACCCGAGTTCGAATCTTGGCGTGGGCATATCTGAAAGGTGTGCCATCTTTGACTTCATTTCATTACCTTTGGAGGTCGCTCGGCCCACTTAGCCTACCATGTGCACAAAAATGGCCATAAAACACCAATCATCAGTGCCTTGAATGAAGTTTTCTACCTGGTGTATCTCATGCAATTCCTCTTAGACTAGACTTAGTCCATATATTATCCTACACCGAATCTAGACACCTTTCACTGACACTAAATCCTGAAGGTTTCGTTAATGCTGGTCTCGTTGGTTTAAACCACTGGCTCGTTGATCTGTGGTCCAACATAAACATCACATCAAAATGAACAGAGCATCTCGAGAAAAAGCAATATTCACACACATCATATTTCAAGACCTATAGGATGGATGGGTGAACTGTTTGAGCCCACTCCCCACACTGGCAGAGGCCCCAAAATGTGGGAATTCCACAAAAGCATGCTCTAGAAGCAACTCTGGTACACGACGGTTTTAATTGTCAAAACTTTTAAGTGGGTCCACTGTTCAGTATTTAAACTGCAACTAACATACTAAAGGCCACAAACCTTATAATTTGATAACTCTGGACAATAGTTCTCACTCATTTCTATCACCTGAAAGTAGAAACAACAGAAAAAGACCGATTAATGGTGGCTTTCCTCATCACACAAACACAGACGAGATAGAAATATAAAGGTAATATATACAGTGTCCTTTCTAAAGGTATATCACAATCACAGTTCATGAATGATCGATGTTGTATGCCACTTTAAACAAGTGACATCATATGTTGTTCCCAAGGAGGTTCCAGCTTAAAGCTACGATACCAAACCTGGTAGAGAATGGCTTAACTTTAATAACATGGGCATGTATAGGTATGACATGGCAATGGATATTCGAGTAATAATTAAATACTTCAACAAATAGAACAGATCATAATTTACTACTATATTATAATAAATTCAAACCAATGACACAAATACAAAGCAAGCAAGTAAAAGTTTAAAAAATATAAATGTTGCTGTTTACGGCCACTTTTGTGCAGATCATAAATTATTACTATATAACAAATTCAAACCAATGACTCAAATATAAACCAAGCAAGTAAAAAATGTAAATGTTGCTGTTTACGGCCACTTTTGTGCAGATCATAAATTATTACTATATAACAAATTCAAACCAATGACTCAAATATAAACCAAGCAAGTAAAAAATGTAAATGTTGCTGTTTTACTGCCACTTTTGTGCACAAGGTAAGCTAAATGGGCCGAGCAAACTCCAAAGGTAATGAGGCAAAGTGAAAGACAAAACACCATTTTGACACAGCCAGGGCTGGAGTTTGAACCCAGGTGCTATAAATATGTAGCCAATCGCGCTACCAGTTAGGCCATGGAGGTGCCCACAAGCAAGTTTAAGAGCAAACATTTGTTCCTTAGTTTGTTTACAAACTTGTGACTTTTCCATACAAATATTCTTCAAAAGAAGTCTCACAACACCATTTGTCATGGATATTATGCAAACATTTTGTAGTCACTTGGAGTCCATTAGGTGTTAAAGATGACTATTCCAGTGGGATAATAAGATTTATTCCACCTGGAAACATAGATCATGGAAAAATAGCTATTGATTAACAAAACGTTGTCCAATAATAAAGTGGGCTAGACGTCAGCATGTACCTGCATATTTCAGTATTTTTATTATTAATTCTACTCACCTTATAAGCAATTATATCTCCAACACGAGGCGGACCAATTAGTTCTGGATAACATTCATAGTCTTTAACAGATATCTCTGATGTGCTCTCCTCGGCCTGTTGTAATTTATCGGCAGCTCCATTTTGTATGGCTTCCATCTTTTTCTCTATAGAACATTTGGACAGAGAATTGTTTGCTTCTTGGTTCTACAAAAATGACGAAAAAGAACAAGTACACATTTCTATACTACATCAAAAGAATGCTGAACAAAATAATCAAATCATATGATAAATTACATTTTGTTGCCATTAAAGAACCTCGGTTATAAATCTACTAATTAATTATTTAGAATAATTCTCATCAAGTGTTTGCATCAATTTTTAAAGGCTAATTGAACAAAACGTCCCTTTGTAAGTATTGTAATGAAAGATTTCCGCTATTATTACATACATGATTATCATATATAAATGATTTATTGGTTGCCACCGAATTTAACTGTTCTTCTTTCGTTAAAGGAACGGAGCCTGCTTTCTTTTTCTGCTTTCTGTTGAACACTTTCACGCTAGCAAACGGTCCTTTCTGGAATGTAGTCACACAACCAACTTTAGGTGCTCGTGATCTGCTGAAATCAGACTTCGAATGGAGCTTTTCTGAAGCGGTGTGTAGTTCATCAGCGCATTTCAAAGATGACTTCTGACCAGCTGTTTCACCAGCTGTACCCGAAGTTGGCTGGAGGTCTTTGTTTTTTTTCCCAACTTTGTTATAACTTGTTGACTGTTTATTTTCTATGCTCTCAACATTAAGCACACCATCTTTGGTGAACTGAGAATTTTCTACAAGAGTTGAAGACTGATCCAAGTTATCGTTCATTATATTTTCTTCATCATCACTCTCACCAAACTTGACATGTTTTGGACAGAAATCTGTCACCCGAAACCCATCACTGCAATCAGCAGATTTTACATTTGGGATGGTTCCTTTATAGGAGTCATTTGTTTCAGCAGTAGGGGTACTTGTCTCCAACACAGAGCTGTCATGGAAGCTGTCCGTTTGTTTTGGGATAGACTGGTTTTTACGCCTTCTCGTTCTTCTACGTTTCCGCTTCAGACCGTCGGTCTGACCACTGTTTTCCTTTGACGAAACGGGTTCATCAGCTGGCAGAGCTACTGATGTGACAGCCTCAAGAGTTTTGCGTATGGCATCATCCATAGCGCTACACTCCCGTTTTTCGGCAACAACAGCTTCACACACCCTCTTACAAGCGGGCTCGTTGGGTTCTTTGATTCTGGATTTACTCTGGTCTGCATACCGGAACACTTCTTCAGCAGCCAGGTTCGGACCACTGGTTTTTGTATCAGTTTCCCCTTCTACTGTGCTGGTTGTGGATCCGGCAGAAATACTATCTACCGCAAGCTCAGCTTCAGCTTGGGAATATTTTCTTTTCTTCTTTTTTTTCTTCTTCTTGGGTTCTTCATCTTGCTGCTTCTCTCTTTTAGTTGCGGAATTGGTCTGTGCGTCTATGCCGTTAATGACATCAGTGCCATTTTCAAGTGTGTTGGAAGATTCCTCAACAATGCTGGAAAACACAAATTACAGAAGTATTGTGATAATATATAAAAAAAGTTGAGGAATTTTATCTTTAAAAAATAGTATTAAAATTATACAAAATGACACATATTATAACGTATGCCTTTGATAAAAATAGTTCAATAAATGAATAATCATGACTTCACTGATGAATCCAAAGTGTGCATAAATACGACATGTGGTATACCCCAATTCTACTGACCTAGCCTAAAAAATCAGTCAACATTAAAGAATCCCAGAACCATGGAATAAACAGCTGAATAATAAAATGTTCATGTTACAGACTGGCTTAAGGCAGCCATTATACAGGAATGCTACAAGAGTGGAGCCAGTATGTATTAAATATTGAAAAACAAACAAGCCATTTATGAAAGTGCCGTACGCTTTCCACTAATTATGCACAGACCTGCAGGGTATAAAATACTGAACAAATTTTGTTTCCATTAGTAGGAATTGTGAAACAAAATAAAACATAAAAATTACCTGTAGTAATAATGGATGGGAAATGAGCTATGCATACAATCAAGGGTACTGGTTATTATATAGGCTGGGTCAAACATGTGATTTTATTTGAGTTCTTATAGCTCTCAGTAAAGTTTCTTTTTAATGATGATCAATGTTTTATGGCCACTTTTATGAACAAGGTAGGCTAAATGGGCTGAGCGACCCCCAAAGGCAATGAAGTGAAGTCAAAGATGAAACACTCTTCAGATATGCCCATACTGAGATTCGAACTCAGGTGGTAGTGATCTGTGGTCCAACACGCTACCAGTTAGATCACAAAGTCACCCCTTCATTTTAATGAACACACACACGTTAGTGTGTTTGCAGAAAATTAAGACATCCACATCAAGAAACAAAGCCATCATTTTGAGGTTATCAATGCATTATTCAACATTTGATATTATAAATTTCATCAAAATGGTGCTCCAGCTTAGGTGAAGTTTCCCCACTGATTTCAGATATACTGCCATTTTATACTTGTATGTAATAATACTATATAATTTAACATTTGTAGCTATTTATTGTGCACTTCTTGCTATTTGAGTTATTAATAGCGTTAAATTGTAAGATAGGTTTGAATTTTTTTGCTAAGGAATATACTGCGTACTGTGTGTCAATATTCTTTGCCCATGTTACAAGGAAATTATATTAAATATTGAGTGTGATAAATGTACCTTTTTCCAGCATGGTACATGTAGCTTAAGTATACTCAGAGAGCAATACTGACATGTGAGCAAAATCTTAGATATTTTAAACTGGGTCTATATTAGATGCCAACAAGCTAAAAACAGTAACAATAAAATAACCTGACTAATGTATACCTAAAAGAATGTTACATCTGTCTATATAATGTAAATAAAGTGTTTTCTGCATATCCCGTCTTTGTATCAATACTAGACAGAATTTCATTCATAAACAATCATGACAACATTTTTTCTCAGGTATAAAATTGAAACTTTTGTCCACCAAGTGTGATTTGAATATCAAAACACTAATACCACTAGTACTAAGAAATCTATGCACAGCTTTTCTTAGGAGCCAGCTCAGAAGAGAACCTGGGTAAATACAATGAGAATAATATACTGGAAACGAAATGATCACAGCCAAGGTGGTCCAAGCTCAGATCGTTTGGAAAATAAATGGATATGTCAAAACATGGATTAAAATAACTTTTTAGTGTATATAATAATTATAAAGCATGTTGTTACATGTTCCCACATGAGATTAATTTTGTTAAGGTCTTTAACTAATATATAAATATATAATCAAGCTATAAACAGGTATAATCTATGGCTGCTCTGTCTTCAGATATTCTTGTTCAATGGAAGAGTTAAGATACTGGTCACTAAAGATTTCAGCTAAACTCAGGTTGTTCATTTTCAAAGGACATAATTTGTTTGTACAAGTTACTGTCAATAAATTGGTATTATTGCATATTACTTAGTCAGGTTGTTAATTAACGCTTTTTTAAGGAGCACAAAGCATAAAATAATAACTATTCAGACCAGTAATCAGTTGATTTTATCATAAACAAACCACATGGTTTTGAAGAAACTTTCAGTTCCATTTCATTAAGTTAATAGACTATTCATTATTTTGTTTAACTAAATTGGGGGGGGGGTGTTACATAAATAATGCACCAAGTTAGTAGAAAGTTTAGTGAAGTATTGTAATCATGCTATTCAGAATTTTACTTCAGAAAGGTACATAGAGTTTGTTTCTATCTTCTACTTCAATAACATCACACAAATTAATTAGATAACAATTTAGTATTCCACATATCTCCACAATGGACCAGTTGCCAGTTCAGGTAGTTTTCCCAGCTGTTTGCTTGGTGCAGCACCGTTTTCGCAATATCCAGTGAGGTTGGACAACAAGAGTCATTGCAAACAACTTACAAATCCTATGATTTAGATCTAGTACAGAATATATAGGCAGATATCTACCCTTTTCTCAACAGACTGGCTCCACATATACTTGATCTAGGGAATAACATGAATCTGAAAACCGGAGTTTTACTAAGAATATACCTGTGGTCTTGTTTATAATGGAAAGTAGATGTAGATATATACAGGACATCCTGGAGATGGCGGACAACCGTGTTTACTTACAAGCATTAATCACCTGTTAACATCAATGACATGCACTTAAATCGAAATACGTTTATTAGTACTAGTATATTAAATGGTTGCCGGGTAAATAATTCCTCCCAGTCCCATATTTATTATCTCCTAATCTAGTCTAATATTAATACACGTTGACTTTTAGATCTAGATATACAGAAGACAAAAGTTGCAAAAAATTATTTTATTAGAAGACGTTACGTTATTTTCCATTTCCAACAGTTTTATGCAATTTCTAACGGTGGCTAAAGAAGAAAGTCAGAAATTACCACAGTTCCTCATTGTCGCGAATAATTATCACATCTTCCCAACTTGGAATGAGGCAACCGTCTACGAAAAGTTGAAACCGACATGACAAATTAAACCTGGACTGTATTGCACATTGAAGGTCTAAAACTGTCTTAGTTTTACTCAAATCAACAAGCATCCATAGTTTTCTGGGTAATGTCGGTTTACTTGCAATATTAACAAATGACAGCTTCACACGCATGCTTTCTGTAGGAGCGGCCATGTTGGATTTGGAGTTTCAGGGAGGGTTCAATTTTACATAAAGCAGCTGACCACAAGGACGGACTGTTTTTGTTGTTCGGGGAGAATCCCCAGGCTGTCGCTTAATCAGCACAGCCTCTATGTTAACATAGATAAGGACGGACTGTATTTTGTTCAGTATATATAGACACTTGTGTTTTTTATTTCTAATAGTTTTAAGCATCTTAATGTCCATATGTTGTTTTCATTATAGTTTCACCATATTCGTGACATCAATATGTTATTATAATCTATAATGACAGTGAGTGTATCCTGTAGACGTTATAATTAAGATGGTCCAAATGAATTGAAGTATGTCACTATGCATGTCATTATGTATATAATTTTTTTAAGGAAGGATGGGAATAAATGAATATCTTTAGAAAGGTGTTTCAGAGAATTATCAAAAATTAGATATCTGTTATAGAGTGAAAATTAATAAAGTTTGATAATTATAATGAGCTTCAGAAGACCCGGACAAGATAAACCCGAGGGTGCTAAAAAGGACTAATTCCGGTGATGTTATAAATCTAGTCATGATTTAAATAACATCTACCGTAAATCACTAAATGATCAAATATTCCCGTCAGATTGGAAGCTGGATCACATATCTCCAATATACTCAAACTGATCCTGAATCAATTAAGGCCTTCGAGAAATCAAGATAGGTATACAATTGTATACATATATCTTGATTTCTCGAAGGCCTTTGATTCAGTACCCAACAGAAGGTTGTTATCCAAACTGGATGGATGCGGAATTATTGGCACGCTTGGTACATGGATCACAGATTTCCTGACTGGTGGGAATCAACGGGTATCAATTAATGGATAATTTTGGAGGCTTACCGAGGTACTCAGTGGCTGCTTTTATCTTGTTTATAAACGACATGCCAGAGGCCGCACACGGATACATTCAAATGTTCGCCGATGATACAAAGATCTAAAGAAAGATGTGCTCAGCTACCGATCAGCATCACATACAAGCAGAGTTAGATTCTCTAGAGCGATGGTCAAGATTCAATGCTGACAACTGCAATGTCCTACATGTCGAATCAAGAAACTATAACAGGGCTACATCTACAAGATGTAAAAAGAATACCATATAAGTCAATGAACTAGAGAATGATCTATAGGGGTGCATCCTGCTGAATGTCAGTACTCATTGCGAGAAACAGAAATATTTTTTGTGCGGTGGCAACGAATATATCCTGTGCGGGCTAAATAGCTAATAAAATCGTATATAACCTTTTAGATTATGAAATATATAAACTGTTTTCCTTGAAAGTTATAATTTTATTAATTTTCGCAGTATTCGGTTTGAGTAAGCCATGCAGACGGCTAAATTTATTTATTAAGCTTTATGTAGTTTTATATAGTTGGTGGCGAAGTATATGGCTAATTATGACGCGATATACAGTAGCTTAACTTTACAGTTTTCTAGCTGGCACTGATTCATATAATAATAGCTTAAAACAATTTTTATCTAATAATCACAGACTAAGGTACTTTGTCTAAACATGTCTATAAACAATGCTCACAACATTCAGTAAAAACAACGAAATCAGTGTTTCCAATGGTTGATTTACTATATATCGCTTCGTAGGTCATATTTTGTATATAAATAATCTGAAACAGATTATTTTCATATCTCGCATCGAATACACCAAATAAGATGTGTTTCTGGAAATCTAAAGGTATCTCAAACTACAAGTAATACATTATAACTATCTGCCAAAGAATAATATTAATTCAAACATTAGGAAAATATAATTATCTTAAATATTTAAGCTTCAATATAAGTCTCTTGTTCTAACAAAATAATAAAACCTTCGTCGTTTAAAACGCTTTTATTCGAACTCAGTTTCAGGTGGTAGTGAATTGTGATCCAACGCGCTACCAGTTACACCACGGGGGTGCTCATACACATATATATATATATATATATATATATATATATATATATATATATGCATGTGTGTGTGGGCATATCTGAAGAGTGTTTCATCTTTGACTTCGTTTCATTACATTTGGAGGTAGCTCGGCCCACTTAGCCTACCATGTGCCCAAAAGTGGCCGTAAAACATCAATCAATCATCAATAAGTTGGTCAAAATGCTACCAGAATTTTTCTTTTTCTTGGGGCTGTGACTGAAAGCTTTCGTTATTATCGATTTCAATCTTACTTTTAGTTACATTTAATGCTTGGAAGAACCCAGGGCGGACCCAGCAATTAAGAATTGAGCGGGTGTCGTTGAATAGGTGAACCGACAAAAATCTCAAACTTTGAGTTTGAGACCACTATAAGTATTCTTATTAGGGATGGGACGATTCGATTTTTTTATATTCGATTTGGGATATTTAGTCCACGGTTCGATTTATTCACAATTCTTTACTCAAGCATGGCGGTGATCCCATATAGTTTTCAATAAACTAATTTAAAAAAGTTTAAAGCAGCAATTTAAATTTTTTAATAAACATTTATCGTAAATGAATTTATGATAAAACAAACAACAATGATTTGACTAGAAGACAAAATACCTTTTTGGGTAATATCTAAACTACATAGCCATCATCTCAAATGACTTCATGAACTAAAGTTCTAAGTTTGTGTCCAGAAAGACCAACATACCCACATTACTGTGTTTGAGGTTGGTCCTCAGTGCCGTGACTACATCGCCTGTTGTTGCGAAAACCCCCTCGAATGGAACTGAAATCCCGGGATGGCGAGATAACACTGGACCAGTTTACCCAGCAGAATATACTGAGAGGATTTCTTCCCCCACCAGTCTGTGGCAGAATCTTTCAGCGTAATGGGGATCTCCTTCCTGTATCTGGCAATCTCATGGTCTATTTGTGGACCCACTAACACCTGTCATCAGAACATCTGACCCAAATAAATCCTCTAATGCTGTTTTTTGGCTTTGGTTCATCAATGTTGTTCCAGTTCTACTTCCATGTGAAAAGGAATGGGTTAAGGGATATCTTCCTGCCTAACTAGTGGCTGAATCCTAGCAAAGTCAGATAGAGATGGCTGGCTCGTCAGAGGAGAAGCAACCTCAAAGCTAGGGGACTCTTGTTGACTGACTTGAAAGTGTTAAAATGCAAATTCAAAAATAAGTTTAGTCTTGTGAAGACAGTCGATAGCGGAGAGTTGAACGGCTTAAATGTTTCACACAAATAATTTATATGATTTTGGAGGCCTAGACAAATTGCCGAGAAACGTTTCTTTCCACACTATGCTGACAAAGTTTGATCTGGGATAGCCCAAGCAAATATCACGTGTTACGGAATCGAACACTATGATTGGTTGAAATCCATGGGTCATCGGAAATCCGCACCGATGTCAAATAAAACGTCATTGGAAATCCGGGAGTTTCTCCCCTCATTGCCGTACAGTACGGAAAAGTAAGGTGCGTTTAAAAAATTGAAATAAACCGCGGTTTGCAAATTGAAAAACCGTGAATCGAACCGAAGGACTTAAACGGCGAATACCGTGAACCGCGATTAATCGTCCCATCCCTAATTCTTATCGTGTCGTGTTGAATGGCAGCTGGGCTCTGTATGATGAACCTTCGCATGACTACTGGGATGAAAACACCAGAATGTTAATTTTGCTGACTTTACGGCATTGTCTTCGTCGGCTAACTTTGTTCCTCGTTGATGTCGGAGATTTCGCGTGAATTCTAATGGACTTTCTTTGCCAGAACAAGAAATACTGATAGTGGTCTGGGAAGGAAAATTCCCAGTGTTGGGATTGATCTTTTAGCAACTGAAGCAGTTATGTATAAAGTAATGGGTAAGCATGATGCTTGTGAAAGAAATCATGTATGGAATATGTTTTTGTAATAAGTATTGTGGACATTTTTTTAAATCTAAGCTTAGTGCATCTATCTTTGCTCTCGAAGAATTTCATTTGAAAATGTTTCCAATAGGCGAGATTTTAAGACCAATGGTTTTGTCAGTAATCCTTACGCGCAACAGTGGCGTAGATGACTTGTATGAAATTTGTGATATCGAAACAAATATTGTACATTTTGGCTAACGTCTCAAGTGGCATAACGAAGTTATGGGTGCACGTTGTGAAAACGTAAAATTTCGATGTATTCTAGTTTTCTAAATATTTAGGTTTATGGGCATTCCTGCCATAGACCACGTGAAAATGAGGGTAAAGTTTTCTGTGTAATTTAATTTTTATTCTCCCTCTGTAATGTTTTTATTATTTCAATGTATGAAGAAAATTAGGTAAACGTTATTGGGTTGTGCAATTTTGTGTGTTTAAAGAAAACTTAGTATAATAACTGATTTGTATTCTTTCTATTAAAAACATACTGGTTGTGCTAACTCTATTTGTATTCTTATGATTCTTGTATGTTGAGTGGAGGTTTATACACAAGAGAAACCGAACAATTTTTTTATAATAACTGATTTGTGTTCTTTTTATTAAAATAATACTAGCTGTGCTAACTGTATTTGTATTTTTATTATTTTCGTTTGTTGAGTGGAGATTTATGCACAACAGAAGCTGAGCATATCTCCTTGATTTTGGTCCAAAATAATTCAATTTGTACAGATGTATACTTACTTGAAATTTGTAAGTGAAAGAGAACAGTTCTTGCCACAACCTCTGGGCCAATGAAAGGCGGCTTGAAGGAAAACGTTACTATTGCTGCTCTGCATAATTGCAGATCCATAATCTGTCTGATATTAACAGGCGAAATAAATCTCAAATAGCGAAGTGTAAGCTTATATACTTTAGTTATCGTGTATAATCAGATAATAGTAATCTGGTAAATCATACAATAACTTTTCACAGATGAACAAATTGCGTTAACTCACGTGCAATAAATTTTCCGGTGATAGCGAAAATGGGTCAATTGTCCTCAAACGTCGTATCGAGACAATGACAACACAGTAATTAATGACGTCACATAAGATCTGCTTACAAAATATATATTCTGGCCATGCATGTACCCACTTGTGTCTAATACCTACATGTCCATATTTGTTGCGTTATACAGCTAAAGTGACGCAGTTTGCTGATATGTTAAGTTTACCATGTTTATACATATCATTTTTTTTTAATTCATAGAATTAGCCCCCAAAAATGTTTTGTTCGTAGATTGGAAACAAGGTAAAAATCTTTATAACACGGATTTTGCCGTAGACTGGGCATCCCTGAGATGATTGTGATCTCCGTAATCTCGTGATTGGTAAAAGGAATGTTTTTATCAGATGGTTCAACACGACAGCCATATATTCTACCAATGATTTAGTGCACAGGTGCCAAACCTTAGCGACCCACAAACGGGCTTTCGCTAGATGGCGTATTCGTTGAGGAATTCATCTGTTGCTCCAACGTTCCATCTGTTATCATGAAGTGGCAGAGAGGACCGCAGACAGGAAACACCCGTTCTGGTGTTCTGATCAAACACGAAACGTGTTTGAAATTAATTACAAAATGAACATTTGTAAAAATTATAAGACAATATATTACTAATCCTATTCCTTAAGGGGAACGTATAAAACTTATTGATAGGAAAAAAAATACATAACATTAAAGATATGTGTACTCACAAAAGATACAATTTAATTAACAAAGAGGTTAATCCGCTGTAGACACCTTAATATATATCGATGTCATTGTGAGACTAACATACACGAGTTTTCAGACCAAACCTAATTTTACATAAACTTATTAATTCCCTACTTGGTATATTTACACATACATACCTGCCACACTCACTTAGAGACCTGATTAGACACAAAACATAGTTTTATACAAACATGGAATTCCCCCCCATACATACATACATACATTTACGACCCATACACACTCGCTTCTTATAATTTGGAGAAAAAACCCCAGATGCGACACAGTTGGTGAAACTCTTTTTAATCAGTGTAAATCATTTAAATAGTTTTCTTGGTAAATGCAATGGGATTGTGTAGTCAGTGGGTAATCTTAGTGCGGAAGGCTCTTTCATCCACAGAGATGTAATCTCACTAAAAGTTAACAAGCCTTTGGATTGTACCTGGACTACGAGTTTGCCAAACCCCTGTACTAGGTGCGCCACTGAGCTCGATTCTTTTCGAGGATATTGGCGCAATGGAAGTTTTGTAATTATTAATTATTATTGGTATTATTTATCAGTCCTTCTACCCTATTTCTAAACTGAATCAAGTAAAACTTGATATATAATAATCAACTTACCAAATTTAATTAAAATGATAATGACAGTTTTAAGTCTGTTTGAAACCGATGGAGGTGTGACATCAAATAAAACAATTTCATAATCAGGTTTTAGGCGTAGTTGTCTTTTCGGGAAAAAAGGTCTACCAATATTTAAAATATCAGTCCAGGCTGGCTTTGAAATTCAACATTCGAAAAAGAGATGTGCTGCTGATTCTCTAAATGAACCAAACGGACACTTTGGCGAATCACTAATCTTATAATGTTATATTGGTGTAAATTGTCCTTAATGGGTAAAATACCATGGATTATCTTCTATCACTATCCCCCCCCCCTCTCCGTGCTGGTATCTTGCCGATGGTGAGGGGGTTTGCGTATCTCAACGACACTGGAAGCTATACCGACGGAGGTTTAATCCAGCCTAGTAGATTTCAGAGAGGATGGACCAGACGAAACCCAGCAACTAGTCCTCCTAATTGGGGGTTGGACGTGGGGCTAACAACCTGACCCCGTAAAACAAGCTGATAATGATGATGATGATGATGATTGACAAGTTATACAACATGGACGAAATTGATGTATTCGACATTTTGACTGACGGAACTACAGCAAACAGATGTCAAGGCTAAGGGATTTACTTATCACCATAAAAATTGCGGTTCCAACACCATATATCAACAGCACATATAATGTTTGGCCATTACAGCAGATACCCACTAAACTGCAACGGACCGCGGTGCCGATCAGAATCACAAACCTTTGCACATATCAGTATTAATTTCATCTGCGCATTGGGTGATTTGTATGTCTTCAGTCTGTCAGAATTATAATGTCAAAGTGGGTTAGGAGTACACGGCTAATAACGGGGTACATCTATAAGTACCGTAAAGATAGTAATATGTGGTCAAAATTATAATATCTTTAATATACTTAATTGTTATCACTGACAAACAGATAGTGAAGTATATAACATATTCTAGACTAGATTGACGATTGATGTTTTACGGCCACTTTTGTGCACATGGTAGGCTAAATGGGTCGAGCGACCTCCAAAGCTAATGAAGATGATTGATGCTTTACGGCCACTTTTGTGCACAATGTAGACTAAATGGGCCGAGCGACTTCCAAAGGTAATGAGACGAAGTGAAAGACGAAACAACCTTCAGATATGCCCACGCCGGGATTCGAACACGGGTGGTAGTGATCTATGGTCCAGCACGCTACCGCTAGACCACGGAGGCGCCCTCCAAAGCTAATGAAGCGAAGTCAAAGATGAAACACTCTTCAGATATGCCCACGCCGAGATTCGATCTCAAGTGGTAGCGATGTGTGCTACCAGTTATACCCAAGAACAATTAAGGACAGTTTTAAAACAAGGAATTTAAAAAAAATCAATCTATCTATCTATCTATAAACAGACAATGAAATAATTTCTTAAAGCGGTAATTAAATGCCGTCAAAATATTTTAAGTCAGAAGATTTTTAACCACCCACAATGTTGTAAGGCAAGAAATAAATCTCCGAAGCGGAAATGTTACGCATTTACATTATATACAAGTTAACAATAATGCCTATGGCCAGCCATATGCCTGTGTGAACAAGTGGAGCTTTAGCGTAGATTTAAAGTTATTTACTTTGTCCGTGTTCCTGATATGAAATGGGAGATCATTCCACATCAATGGGTCAAAGTGAGAAAAAATTAACAACGATGTAAATACAGGAGACGGGTGAATTGTATATGATGTATAGTCATATATTGTTTTTAGAAGAAAATAATAATATATGATTTAAATAATATATGTTCAGGTTTTCTAATGGGAGGGAGGCTGTATTATTTCTAAGTCTTCTCCTTTACCAATTCGTGCTAACACCAAGACCTAACGGGCTGTGTCATTACATTCCCTACTGCGCCATGCACCTGTTGAACTGGGTGCATATGCCATTTCACACCGGAAATCTTAGACCGCTCTATCATTTAAATCAGGGTTGTTCGATTTAAATCAAGTGATTTAAATCATTGATTTAAATCACTCTGAACAAATCTAAAAAATCATTGGTTTTGATTTTTTTTTTGTTGAAAATGACAATACAGATCCATGCTATAAAGATATAGCATGTATACTTTATAGTGGACCTTCATAATCACAGCATATCCATTTGGAATGTGACACATCCCCCACATTAATTTGGATAATCACCCATCCAACTGGCGATGAGCCTTTACTTCTATAAACACACAATAGACTGACAGATGAAACCACATACAGTAGCCACTCTGCTTCCAGATGGAATTAGATGTATTTGGGGATGATCTGACACGTGAAGTCACACCTTTTCTATACATTTAGGGGATTATTAAGTTAATGTTAGGTACTTGTTGTTTAGCCAGGATGGGTATATAAGGTGAGCATTTACACAGGTTCACTATTATTCAGTGAGCTCCGGTGGCCTAGCGGTTAAGAACCCGGCACTTGGTGCCAATGGTCGCAGGTTCGAACCCCGTAAGAGGTCGAAACTTTTCCAGAGATTAATTTCTCGGCTCACTACATCGTGGGTGGCTGACCACGTTAAATGGCGCTGCCGTCTCCACTGAATTATTTAAAATAAAGGGGGACGTTAAAAAACCCTGAGGACGTAAAACACTCTGGCAGTGACCACCCTCAGGGTATTTCGGCTCCATCTTTCCGTACTGCTCCCCTGTGAGTGGTGGGGGAGGAGATTTCTCAACCACTGGAACATAGAGGCTGTGCTGATTAAGCGACAGCCTGGGGATTCTCCTCGAACAACAAAACCAGGTTCACTATTGATAGTTATCTCATGCTGATTACAATACCTTTCTTGATGCTGTAAACTGTGTGACAATTTTGTAATTTATAGCTGGTATTTTATCAGTATATATTCATACTTGCCAACTTCACAATGTCTAGCAGAAACAGGATTGTTTGTGGTTAAACTTTGATAAAATTAAAGTTGTGGGGAAAGCAGGGTGCCGGGCTACGTGCAAGAAATGTGGCAAAGAAATGCAAGGACTTGTCGCCAGAATGAAGCAGCGTTATGATTCTTGCACAGATGTACACACTGTTGATACCAGTACCACTCATACAGCTCCAGCTGTTATCCATGTACCAGGTCAGGTCAAACGTGCTGCATCTCAAATCGCATTACTACCGGCAAAGGTGCAGAAACACCATGCAGACCCTCGATATTTTGTCATGCAAACAAGTGCAAGTGAGAAAGCAGCCATCGACATTCAAATTACACGCTTTATATGCGCTACCAATTATCCGAACATTCAGAATTTATCAAACTCCTGTCAATGCTTCGCCCGGGTTACAGTCCTCCTGTCGGTGACCAATGAAGTCTATGAATCGATGCAGTCAGAATGTAAGGACAGACTTGAAGATCAGAATGTATCAATGATGTTAGACGGTTGGAGCGATGTCCACAACGAACCAATCGTTCGTGTTTCTGTCACAACACCAGATGGACAGAGCTATCTTACTGAAACAGTGGACAAATCCGGTCATGGTCATACTGCTGACTATCTACAGGAAGTCGCTGAATCTGTTGTAGTATCTACAGAACGGCGCTTTGGCTGCAAAGTTGGTAGCTTTGTGACAGACATTACCTCCAACATGGTAAAAATGCGGCGACAGCTAGCTGAAGACAGTGAGGCAGATATTATATCATATGGCTGCTCAGCACACTACCTGAATCTTCTAGCAAAAGATGTGGAGATAAGTGGAGTGAAAGAACATATTGTGCAAATCGTCAAATACTTCCGCAATCATCATCATCTTCCTGCTGCCTGGTACAAAGCTGCTGGGGGCAAGAAACTTGTTGTGACTCAGGAAGTTCGCTGGAATACTCTTGCTGACTGTTTACAGTCTTACCTGGATAATTGGTCTACTATCCTAAAAGTGTGTGATGATCACAGAGACAACATTGACTCTAAAATATCGAAGAAAGTGCAGGACATTAGCATCAAAAGAAATGCAGAAGCGCACGAAGCCAATCGCCGTAGCTTTGGACACATCGCTACGGACAAGCACTAAGTGATACACACTACCTCGCTAATACCATTGATTCCCGCTACATGGGGAAAAGCCTGTCTAGTGCTGAAATCGATGCTGCTTTAGAATTCTGCAGTCAGAATTACGTATCGTGCCTTTCAGCGATAATACAATTCCGTAGTCAAAGTGACCCATTCAAGCCATACATGTTTGCCGATGAGTTAATTCATTCAGGATCACCCCTCACGTGGTGGGAATCACAGAAAGGCCGTTTGGATAATTCCATGTTAACACTTTGTCGCCAGGTGATTGGCACTGTTTCATCTAGTGAGCACTGGTGTGGAACGCATTTTTTCTACATTTGGTATAGTACATTCCAAACTGAGGAACAGACTGGGAGCAGACAAGACAGGAAAACTTGTGTTCATATACAAACTGTTAAACCAACGCTGTTGATCCGATTATCTATATTTCTGGACTATAAATAGATCTATAATATATATGTGAACATAATAATGATTTTCATTTTTAAAAGATCAAAAAAGATATAAAAAGGTCTTCATTAGTTTTGGGTGTTAGGAAATGTCTGAATGTAATTTTTTAAATAAAAAAATCTGATTTAAATTAAACAAATCCGATTTTTTAAATATTTTTTTAAATCCGATTTGTTTTGCAATCCTGATTTAAATACATCTGTTTTATCCTGTTTTGTGTTCCTTGCAGCACACAGTAAATTAATGTTGTATCATCTTTTCGATTAGGTTTATAAAATGGAGACTGTTGGTGAGAAAATCAAATAAATAATTACAAAATCTGAATATACGTAATATAGCCTTTTAAAAATCTATTTATATAAAATATTATTGTACGTTCAGTATAGGCACATGCACGTGTAAATTTCACTTTCTAATATTCGCTTATTGTAACTTGTCCTTTAAATGGCTCATGCTCACTATATCTGACTCATGCTGTCATTACTAGTCTGTTGCAGTGACTAACCATTGTCCTGAGAGTATGCTAGAACGTCATGCAATGAATCACACACACACACACACACACACACACACACACACACACACACACACACACACACACACATATTGAGATTGGTGTAAAATCCCAGAGATGGTACGACGAAGCAAAGCAGCTGGCTTCATATATAGGTACTAAAGATGTAATAGGTCAAATGTACCTGCTGACACACCTCTTCTTTATTATAACAGATCAATTAGTATTGTTTTTATTGATGTCTTACTGTAACAGCTGCAGAACCGTTTCTCTGTAGACAACTGCTGACCAGAGTATTTTGCTGAGCCTAATACCATCTTGTATTTGAATCATGGCATGATGACCAGCTAACTCCGAGGTCATTAGATAATGAGAAATCCAGATGGTTAATATGTACACCAAGCAGTCTGACAGGGCCGATTTACCTGATATTTTGATGAAATCCTTAATATCTGCAGAGCCTGATTCTTTTCCGAACATTAGAATTTTACTGGTGTTAGGATGTACTCTGCCTGTCACATCTGCGGAAGCAGAGCGTATAGTTTCTCTGTTCTGAGGCTAATAAAAAGCCACTTGCGGAGCCAAATGTGACACAAGACTTTCTGCCTTAAAATTAATGAAAATACATTACAGTAAACACATCGATTCCAACACAATTGCAGATAGGTTCATTAAAGAACACCCTAGACTTAATTTGTTCAGTGCCAGCCTTTTCGACTAACTGATGTAGATTTACATGAGGTACTATTTTTTTTTAATTCTCAGAATTATGCACCTTGAAATAACTAGTCAGTCTGCTTATTAAATATTTTAGTGGCATAATGAGTAACCTCCAAAAATCCCAACAATCTGTATATACCGGTACACTTAACAAACACCAACTAGTCTCATAACATGGGTTTGTCTTCACAGGAATGTCAACTTTTATACAAAAATACGGATTTTGTAGTGTATTTCTGTTTCCATGGAGATGCTGATTGAAAGTTTTGGAATCAAGATAAGTCTTTTATCTGAGAATCTGTGAATGTTATTACCCCCCCCCCTTGTGTACCCAAAACGGATATTTGTGTACTTGTAGATAGATCTAGACACACACACACACACACACACACACATATATATATATATATATATATATATATTGTTATTTTTTTCAACTCAAATTGTTTATTTCAACATTCATATTACATCATTTTAATGACACCAAACGCCCATAGAATGTTGAAAAGAAGGATACTTGAAGCATTGCTTATATAAAAAAATCATGACAAATTTAAAACATGAAAAGATGTCGAATAGAATATAACTTTATGAAACAACAACAAATCCATATAAATATAATTTTGTAATGATTAACTATTGTTACAGTAAGATTGTGAAACCAGAGATTTCGCGAAATCCATAAACCTTTCAGGATAATACAGTGATTTCACTTATTTCCTAGGGATTTCACAAAATTCCTTGTATCACAATCCTATTTTAACACATATCTAAATTCTAATAGACGCGGGCAAGATAGGCAAGGAAACTTCTGGCAATAGTCGGTATTTAGTGTTGACAAGTGTCATAGCTGTCGATGCGATTGACCAATCATGGTAAAATGTAACAGATTGTGCAGACTGTCACCCAATCCGTGGCGAGATAATTGGGCCAAGGGATATCCCCAAGTTTGGGAATTCCACATTTACCAATGACTCACTTCGTCTTTACAGGATTTGTATTTCTGGAGTTGGAACTCATATACTAACGTTTTTGCCAATAAATGGCGTTGAATCGCAACGTAAAGTCAGGTAAAAGTTAATTGCAACATATGGCCTACTAAAATTTGTTGTATCATTTTCTTTCAGGATCTATTATTAGGTTTTTATTGTTTGTTAAGCTAACCCGGAAATGAAGACTTGAATCGAATCTAGGATCTGGTAGTAAACACTATATACTAGACTAGATCTACTAGTATATTATAGTGACAGTCTAGTATTTACTTCTAGATCTAGTCTAGACGGGGAGTAGGCCCCTCCAGATATATCACTTTTATCAGTCTATGACTATATGACCGTTGTCAATTCCAATTTCACACAATTTCATTTGAACAATTCCATAATTAATAAAGTTATAAACAAATAAGTCAATTACCGAATTGGAATTGTCAATACTCAGTTGACCATCAATTCTTAATTATTCTAGAATTGAATTGACCCCATGTCTGGTTAATTAAAGAATAACAGTAGGAGTAAATGTATGAAGATGGGGGGAAATCCTATTTGGGGTATAATCTTAGACTTAGCAACAAGTAAAATATTTTTGTCGACATGAATGTCATGATCAATTCCAAATTAAAAAAAATCAATTTCCCGAATTGCAATTGGCTATCATTTCTGGAATCGTATCAGCCCCATGTCTGATATTCACTTCAAAAATACGGATTTTGTAGTGCTTCAGAAAACATCTAAGCATTATTTGATTTCCATGTTTCTTCGCCCTGATTAACCCGCCCCCAAAACAAAACAAAAATTCCGGATCCGCCCCTGTGTATGGTCTGTCTCCAATTTCTGTTTCCATGGAGATGCTGATTGAAAGTTTTGGAATCAAGGTAAGTCTTTTATCTGAGAATCTGAATGTTATTACCCCCCCCTCTGTGTACCTAAAACGGACATTTGTGTACTTGTAGATAGATCTAGACACACACACATATATATATATATATATATATATATATATATTGTTAGATAGAATGTTAGTTGTTACAAGGTACACAATTTATTGCCCCTTAGGCTTATGTAGTTCAAGTCTTAGTTTTTCTTTGCTTCCTCTGGGATGATTGGTCTGGTGTATATAATTTAAAACACAGGTGCCTGAAGTGCTAACATGTAGTGCTTCCACGGGTGAACTGGACTGGGGCCAAATATGTAGGAAAGTAATTGTTATGAGTATAAGTATGAATACTTGATCGAGTTCAAGTATATTTAAAGGTACTTGAATACAGGCACAAATATTTGTTTCAAATAATTGGTCAAGCATATATTTCCAGTTATGGGTGATAGAAAAACAATGATATAATACTTGACCTTATATAAACCTACAAAAACAATAATTAAATACACATTCCTTAAGTTACAGCTATTCAGGTGATCATTAGTACTATGGTGGTAGCTGTTTTTTTTATCTTATTGCTGAGTAATTGTCATTGCAGGTTATCTAAATCTTACTCTTAATATTACTGTAGTTGTAATTAAAAGTACCGAGATCCAGGACACAGCAGGCTCGGCCTGTCCCAGACCTCAGCGTTTTTAGATAAGCAGTCTCTCTTTCAAAACTCCAAACTCATGTAGTCTCAAATCTACTTTATTCCTATAGATTCTACTCACTCTACAAACTCTACTCGAAACTGTACAAAAAACCTCCAATCACAACTATTATAAATCTACAAACATTCAGATATATATATATAGGAAATTATCAACTCATCACTGTCACGTTGTTGTCTGGTAGACCCCACATGGTCACCTACTCCAATCACTGATGACTTGGCTGAGTTAAAAACAATCCATTACAAAAACTCCTCCCACACATCTAAACCGGTATATAAAGTGGAATACTCCGTTCAGCACAATCAGGGTGTTGTCCAGTGGCGACACACATATCTCTTGATACAGTCTCTGCTGACTTGGCTGTACCATAACAAACGTTCACTAACAAAGCCTTCACACATTCAACCCACAGCACGAAAACATGAATACAGTACAAACCCAACCAAACCCCATGGCATCTAGACCTGTGCGATCCCAGCAACCGGCCCACCACAAACCACCAAGCGGCACAGAATGGGTGATCACCAACTTCCCTCGGACATCAGTCAACCAGAGAACTATGATTCCACACCTGTGTGATCCCACAATTGGTCAGCCACAAATCGTTAATCGGCACAAACGGGCTATCACTAACTCTTCCTAACATCAATCAGTTCGACAACGAGCCATGACTACAATAACATCAAAGCAAAATCCATGTGTGTTTTAGCATGTATAATAAGGCATAGCCACAGAGGAACTCGAGCCACAAATTCAAACTTTGGACGTTTCTTCAGGGGACTGAATCCATAGTGGCGACCTTTCTTGCCAAGTCATATATAATGTCTCACTAGCCAAAGTGAAATCCGTGTGTTTTGCTGCCGGTGAAGAAATTGATATTGATATATTTACGAAGCATTTGCTGACACCATCAGTTTGATAGGACTGGGTCAGTTTTTTCGCGAATGATGACGAATAGACCTCGACTTATATACGCGAGTATATAAGGTAGTCTGATACCCTTAACACAAGTGAAGTTTTCATCTGATGATCAGAAGGATTGTCGGAAATGTGGGCAACATGTGGGCAGAAAAGCAACCGAAGGTCACAAAAATAGATGGTAAGATGTTACTGTGCACAATTATTTAATATGTAAATAATGTCTGCTATGTAGATTGCTTCAATGACGATCCAATATTCAGCATTTTGGCGTAATTTATAGTACACTGTACCTAGCAAATGACACAGCTATCGAAAATAAGTTACACACTGATTTTAATCCTAGAAAATTGTATTATTTTTGCATAAGGGTGTAATTAAGACTTATTTCGGAATATTATTCTCACACCAGTGACAATATTTCCATATAACATTGTGAAAAACTTACAGTTACGTCACTGGTGAATTTAAGTTTAGCTGTTTTAGCTTATCATTAAGATGTCTGGGTCGGCTATTACATACTAGTTTTGAATTAATAATATCTTTGGGAGTTTTGTAGATAAATTGACAATTTCTAAGTTAAATTAGTTGTTGTCACATAATTGAGCACGTGATACATCACTCGTAATCGTAGTAGATGATGACAGCTGGTGCATCAACAAGGTTTTATTTCGAAGAATAAGACACAAACAGAACGGAATATTGAGATATGAGGTATTAAACAGACATGGGAATGTTGCGAGATATTCTCAGATAGAGATTGGAGTAAAATGCACTGTTAGCTATGACCATAACCGAGCAAATGTTTGGCCATTAAATTTAGCACCATTTATCTAGGTCATATATTCGCTCTGCCTCACGCTATGTCAGGTGCTTGATGGGAGAGAATTTTCGAAGGGGATTTCCAAATAAAAGACCTCTACTTGGGAATTGTGTGCCCAACAATCAGGCCCATGGTGTCACAGATCAAAGAACTAAAGCTTCATGATTCACCCCAAATAATTTCTAGTTTCCAGAAAGGATATAAGGACTTCCTTGCCAACATTCTTGTGCAAATAGAGAAGTGTTACCCAGAGTCTGCTGTTGACAACCTCCAGGCATTATCTGTACTGGGCCTACATGGACTGAATGGTATGTCAGAGGAAGATGCTGGCAAACTTGGCAATGATGAAATTGCCATGCTGAGTCAAAAGTATAGACAGGGGGATGAACCATATATTGAAGCATCTGAGACTCACCAGGAGTGGGCTATGCTGAATACTCTGGTCAGCTCTCAACAGTACCCTACAGAGTCACTTCCAGTTTTCTGGAACATCATCAACATCAACCACAGGGATGTGTTTCCAAACTTGTATCTGTACTGGGCCTACGTGGACTGAATGGAATGTCAGAGGAAGACATTGGTCAGAGTCATGTCATTCTCAGCATGGGATATGAACCAAGAAAGAACACTACGTTCGATGGGTTCAGTGACATTGGTGGTTCCAAGGGCTAGAACATCTAGCTATGGCAAAAGAAAATTTCAGTGTTCAGCAGCCAAGCTATGGAGTGCACTCCCAGCTCACATTCATGAATCCAAAACACTGAACATTTTTAAGATGTTGCTGAAAACGCATTTGTTCTCCAGCCATTTTGATCTTTAATTTAATTTCTTTTTCTTAGTCAGTTTTATATATATATATATATATATATATATATATATATTCCAATTTAGCTTTATACATCTATTGTTATGAAATGATCACATTATATTTATTATATCTTATATATTTTTTTTCTTCATAAGTTTATGTACAGCGCCTTGGAACAGGCTTTAAGTATTAAAAGGTCGCTTTATAAGTTTGATATAATGATAATAATAATATGATATTATCAAAAAGGAACATGAATTTTCTTCTTATGTACATGTATCTGTCTTGAGTCTGGCTGTTTACCTGTTTATCACCAGATGCCACTCTTTACTAAGATCACTCATAATCTCAGCTCCATTACTTTTTGAGTGACCATCTTTGCATGAGCACACTTTTGTAGCTTTAGATATAAAATCATATGTATTCAATCTTGCCTATTTATTATACCATATTTAAACAACAGTATCCCTTTCAGTAGTAAATCCCTTTCAGAGGTGCTTCGCAAAGTAACATTTACAGGTAGCCAAATTATCAGATCCATTTGGCAGAGGGACTTCCTCTGCTACCTGTCATATATACTCGAGTATTAGTCACACCCGCATATAAGACCCCCCCCCTATTTCTAGGACCAATAAGCCCCCTTGGATTTGAACCAGCATATAATACCCAGTAACATCAGCAAGGTGACAACTGCGGGATGATGCAGGGATCGATTCATTGTTGATCATCGGTTTGACTTTCATTCTGATAGCCACATGAGTAATAACATCACTCTGTTGTCTATCGTCAGATATCCAGTCTTTCAGTTCCTGTTCTTCTTGAAAAAATTATGACTTCACCCCCCCCCCACATGCCTTCTATGCTTGTGGCATCCTGGCATAGTCAGGTGTGGCTTTTTGTCAGTCTCACACTTGCTTCTTTGAAACACTGAATTCCTGGGCTGTCCGCCTGTTGTCATTACAATTGTCAGCATACTGCACAACTTTCAGTTTAAACTCTGTATCATATGCACATCACTTTCATTTTAGATTTCCAGACATGGTCGGTGGGTAAATTTAACAAGTACCGGATATATGAAATTATGAAAAATAATATCTCATTTATAGTATTACGTTTCGGTAATGCTGTTTGAAGAGTGAGTATGTTCATATTAGTGTTTTCTCTAATCGTTTTTCCTTTGATGTGGCTTCTAAATTCTATGGTAAGTATTTGTGTGGCCTCATTTACAATTCTGTTCAATTACACATGCCCACATATTTCGATAGTAATGACACGTCTTTGTGATCACATCGCTAATTAGTGCATCGGATTAAATAATCATAGTGGATATCAAGATTGAGATTGGCTTCGAAAGACAACAGTGAATACATACCTAATAAATTTGTTTACTGTTCATATTTTCATTCTTAAGGTTAAAAAACAGTACCATTGCATTTTCCCTTAAATTATGCCAAATATACCTTCCCTTTTAGTCTCACCCATGTATAAGTCGCACTCGATTTTTGTGTTATTTTTAGAGTATAAAAAGTGTCACTTATACCCAAGTATATACAGTAATGGATGCTTAATAATCATGAATATTCCTTTACGATCTTATTTATCAGTATTATTCATAATCATACTGGCAGACCCAATTTCAGTTAGTATGCATAGTCCCACTTAAAACACTGGCTTGATTGTCCTCATCCCCATAGCCTTCTGCAAACATCGTAACAACTCCTAGCGCATTATTTAGTCAGCCCAGAGTGATATCTATCAGTGGTGACATGTTTGTTATATCAGCGCAGTATTTATCCTTGAAATACTTCGTGAGATTTTATCAATGTTCTGCCAGAGGTGAAGGTAAACTGTGTTCGGAGTTGATTATTTGTTCAGGAACCATTCAATAATGGTTCCTGAATATGAATTGGTCACCCATTTTGCAGGTCAACTCATTCATGAACTGATAGATGATAAATGGTTAATGAAAAGTTCTAGAACATAAATTGGCCATTCATGAAGTTCACGTGGTTCATATATTGTTTATGAATACAAAATTATCGCATAGTAGATGAACTCAGAATTCACAAACCATCCATGAAAAAGAAATGGCCATTTCATGTTCATGTGGGTATTGTGCTGTAATGAACTGAGTATACAACATATCTGTTCTAAGTAAGAGATAATCTATAGACACAATATTACCATTTAAGCACACACAGCGAAATAACAGATTATTTTCTCCAGTACAGTATACCACCTACTGACCTAGAGTAGAATTTGGGTGTGTGATCATCACTTTTTTAAGGGACGGAATACCATTTGATTCGATTTTATTAAGTATAAGGTTTTGCTATTATTTGGAATGCCAGTTCTATTTAAAGCACCAGTAATGCCTCACTTCCTGGTCTGCTTTTCATTTTTTTGTTTAGCATATTATGACTAAATCTATTTTAGGGTTCTAATACCAGACCATTTTTTACATACCAGGCAGGCACACTCACAATCCATGACCGAAAAAGCTGATACACCAAAAAAAATAAAATCCATGCCATACATTTAATAGCACTGCTGGTAAGCACAAAATGTAACTGTATGACTAGTTTTGAATAAACTTAGCACTAACACTTTAGTAACAGTATGATATGATGTGACTGATTTATTCAGGCAATGGTACATACCAGTCATATCATAATCAATCATGTGATGATTACAGGACCAAGGTAATCGATTACTTCAGAATATGATTATGATTGTGTTAATACTGAAGGTAATTGGTTACGATTGCGATTGCATTTAAGTAATCATGATTTTAATCACGAATGTAATGTATATCACACAAATGCAAATGCGATACTTCATCTTTATTCGCTCAGCCACATATATAATACTGATATAACTACTAAATAAAAACACCGGGGGCGTTTGTAGTAGATTTTATTGATCTGGTCATGTGATATGTATAACGACGTGAAATTGAAAATGATATTGATTTGAATAACATTTCCATGCACATTCAATCACGTCATACAACCAGATGATTTAATCAATTTACTGACGGTCCAGAGAAATGCAATGCATTATAGCACACAATGGTGAACCCCACTAATTAAATAACCAACCGCCTAGCTGTAATTGCCACCATATGAACCAGTGGCTGGCTGGCAGTCTTTATAACATTATGTATACTATAACCATACTAAGGTAAATTCGATGTAATACATAGGATAATTATAATATAAACAAGAAATACAGTTTATTAACTGCCGGTAACTCAAGATTGGGATGTGGTTGAAACTACCTAATATTGGTTCCTCAAAGCTGTGATAATGTAGATGTTTTGGCACAATGTAACATGGGAAATAATCAAAAACCTTGTGTAATTTATTACGATTACAATTACCCCATGCCTGCTTACAATCCCAGATAAGACTAGCACTGAGGCTACGAAATATCATTCATTCACATAGTATCAAATTAATGCAGCTTATAACATATAAATATCTCGATAGAAACGAATCCGGGACAAAATCTCACAGGAAAAACCACACAGTACCAAATCTACCCGGACATAATCCCACAGTACAGAATCCTACAGGACATAATCCCGGAAAGTGAAAAGAGAGACAAAATCCCTGACAACAAATTTTAAACAGATACAGTTATCATCCACTTTTCCCTTTTGCATGCAGTAAATTGTTACTACTGAAGTTTGTTTATTTCTTGAAAAGCTTTTTGGGTGAATGATGGATTGAATTTTTATTTCGTCACCGATGGACCAAATGAGATCAACAGTTACGACGAGTGAAGCTCTGAAGGTTTTTGTTTGTGTCTTAAGGTCTTCAGGAATGGCTGTGCCGAGGGGGATTTTGGAAAGGGTGGTGAAGTCTCCTATAATCACCCCATCTACAACAACAACCCCCCCCCCCCCCAATCAACACAGTAGCCTTTTCATGCATACTATTATATGGGACTTTTTCAGATCAACCTATATCATGTCTCCCATGCCCTTATTTATAGACCACTGTTCTCATATTCTCCCTGACAGATATTATCCATTTTAAATATATATAATAGTAATATATAAGTATAATAATAATAATAATTTTTTTTGCCTAAGTTCATTTTTTTAATATAATAATAACGTAGATTTAATAATGTGCCCTCACTGGCAGGAACCATTCAAAAGCACTATATAATAGATCTGGTCATCGCATGTATGGATTTATTGTTGATTATTTTGTACGATTTTATCTGTTCTTTTAGATTTAGGCATTTTCATACATTTGGGAGACATGTGAAAATAAACATGCCAAACTATGCCAATCCAAGCTTGATTTAAAATTTGTATTTGCATATTGTATCGTATATTAGTGGCATGATTAAATACAATTTTTATTTTATTTCAGTGGAATAACTAAAAGAATTCTGGTGCCAAGGATAGTCCATTTTGTTTGAAATTGCTAATCCAGAAACATGGGTAAGACTATACATTTTAGAAATAACTGAGCAAGATCACATGATAGCTGCCACTGGGCAGTATTCTAAAAAAAGGCCACAACTCGGGTGGAATCGTTAAAAAAACTATTGCTCAATTATATCTTAATACAATGGCTAGAACTGTGAGAGAATGTTATACAATAGATTTCACCAATGCGAAATTACTATGCAATAGATAGGATTGGGTAAGATAATACAACAGCTGTAGCTGCCGGTAATTTGAGATTGTTATATAACAGCTATAACTGTGTAATTTTTATACAATAAATAGGATTTGGTAAAATTTCAATGCGATAGCAATTACTCTTGCTATGTGAGATCATTCAACAAGCATTACTATCTGAGATTATATGTTTTATGATTTCTGAAATTATATAAGCAAGCTTTTAGCGGTCACAGCCTTGAATAAAATCACTCGTCACTCCTAGGGAATACAGTTATGACCAAAAATTATCTGCTTCTCCCCAAAACTAGAGCCCGTTCTTGAAATCGTCGAACAGCCCAAGTCTCGAGGCTACAGATTTCGTTATGAGTGTGAAGGAGGTTCGCATGGGAACATTACTGGCGCAAAGAGCAGCAAAGGCCAAAGGACGTATCCTACTGTTAAGGTTTTCTTTTTGTTTCACTTTCTTTATCGTTTGTTGTTTACTTGTACCATTATTTATTCATGCAGTAATTAGTATCTACAACATACTATCGTGATTTTTTTGTTTATGCCACTTAGCTGGCTAACTGGAATGGATACGCACGAATCAGCGTACAGTGCGTGACGGATGAAGAAAAGCCCAAATCTCACACCCATGAGCTGATCGGAAAGAACTGTAAAGATGGAATCTGCGTTATTGAGCTGAAGCCAAGCGATAAAAATATTGCTAGGTGAGACTTAATTATTATCTAAATTGGTTAAGTTGTAAAAAAGTATAAAATTATTAAATCAGAAATAATGCGTTCATGATCATGCAAAACCTTTATCGTGTATCTTTTCTAATCAATGAATGTAATAATTTTTATTTTAATAATAAAGATAACTGTGTTGATAAGTGTATATATGTTACATTTAATCTGTATAATTAGGTAATGTGTATATCACCTGAAATATTCAGGTAATATGTCTATTGCTAACTGAGATTTAATACACATTACCTGAAATTTCAGGTAATATACATATTATTACTTGATTAACTGTAACATATATAAAGTGTGAAAATCAATAAAAGCATAAATCTTAACACCCTACATCACTTGGAACCAGACATGGGGTCAATTCCAGTTCCAATTCCACTCAATTCCATGTGGTTAATTCTAATTCCACATAAAATTGATCAATTCCCAATTTGTCAATTCCAATTCACTTTTTTACCTACTACTTTTTACCATGAGTAGGTACTCCAAATACCTAGTCCAAGTACCTACTTGGAATACCTACTTCGAGTAGTTTATATTCCAAGTGGGATTGTCATGGAAGAAATATTTCTGAATTAAAAAATTCAAAGGTAATTTAATTTGTGGATTCCATTAATTTGTAGGAAACTTCAATTCTAATTCCAAATTTATCAATTCCAATTCCATTAAAAAAAAAATCAATTCAATTCTGGAATTGGAATTGCCCATTAATTCCAATTGTGGAATTGAATTGACCCCATGTCTGCTTGTGACTGGTAATATGTTATCATACTACTTGACAAAGTTAATTAAATGGTAATTGTTTTCTGTTGCTTTTTTTATGCCTATACTGAAGGTTTTTCAGTGTCATTGTGGATAGTTTAGGGGTTATGCTCAGCTCAGAGCTCCAAAAATAGATATGGCAAATTGCAGTATTTTCATATAATAAGTCATATTTTACTTCTGAACATTGTATACACTTTTTTCAAATATAACAAGATGATAATTATGTTTCGTAAATACATTATTCAGTAGACAGTCGGGCCCGTTATAACACAGTCGTTGGGGTCCACAACCTGTCATCAGTGTTATAGGTGGACCGCAAAGCGAGACAGGGGCACTATCAGGGAGTCCATGTATTCACCTTGTTTTGCACCATCCATGCAACTGTTTATTTCATAAATGTTTCCACTAATTGTTTAATCATTTGTTGACTTAAACCTAAATGTAACTTCTGTGTTTGTGTGGAAAATAAACTGTTTCTGCAAAATTGGCGAAAAAGTAGCAGCAATCTTGAATAGGCGATATTCATCCGCCAGAAATAGTGTTTGTTTTAGAGATGAAGGTAGCAACTATATGAACCAATAAATGAACGTTTATAGGTGTATGTGTGCAAATAATCGTCCATGAAAATGTATTTGTTTATATATCTGCTTTTGTAATGAAAACGTCATCAAACTTATTTAGTGGGTGGAGTCACACAATAATTGAGGGTTGTAATTGGGCTGTTTGTTTGGCTGATTGAGCCAAGGTGGTGTGTAATTAAGTTTGTGCTCAATAAATATACTTCTTGGTATGTTGTGGCCATTGGCTATGTTTTTTTTACGTGTGAATTACAAACTATGAAAGATATTTTATTGGTCAGTTGCGAATTTCATGTCATTTCACATAAAAATGCTCTGATTCCGATTTTGTGTTATAACGGACCACTTTATAACGGGACCTGACTGCACCTTGATTGGGTGAAGACTGGGTTTAATTCAATATGTTGTTTGTGTTATCAGAAATATATTGAGGAGTAGTGCGATCATCTCTCATTTTAACCTGCATAAAATCATTTAAAGTAATCTAAATATGTACATATCTGTCCAAGTTAATAGTTACTTACTCAGTACTTTTAGTGCTTTTTATATTGGCCAAACTGAATTACTAGTTAATAATATGATCTAGATATTATGATAAGAATCCAGAAAACAATAGATGCTGTTTCAGTGTTTATTTAAGACGCATGTTTTATTACAATTTGCCACTAGATTTGATGGTTTGTCAATAAAACATTCTACACGCAAACGTGCCATTGAGATCTTGACACTTCGCAATCAAGAGGCAATTTTACAAGAGAAAAGACAGAAAGGTTTAAGTCATGGTGTTCAGAATTTTGGATATGACTTAATCTTAACAGGTATTTGCAGTAATAATAATAATAATAATACTAGTAATAATAATTTTAGTACAATTTATAGAGTCCTGGTGTATAAGTTAATTGTTTTTACAGTAAAATACTTAAAAGATATCAGCTAATTTTAAATTATACTTTGCTACACATGACATTGCCTGTGCTTAAACAGATTATTTGGAAGAAGAAAAAGTTTTAATCTTTCCTTAAAAATATTTCATACGCAGAGAATGAAAAACTGCAAGCCTATGAAGAAGCGAAGCAAATATCACCACAGCTTGATTTGAGTGTTGTTCGGCTACTTTTCAAGGCCAATCTATTAAATGATCCAATTGGACCTATCTTAAAAACCTTGGAAGTGGTATCTAATTCCATTTATGATGCCAGTAAGTAATGCCTAATTTATGATAATATCACTATTGCAGGAAAAGGTTGATGCAATAGATTGATTTTTATTTTATCACTGTCAGGCATTCCTGCTTAACATGTGCAGTTATATAAACAGTCTGTTCTTCGGTTCAGTATTTAATCATACCTTTCTCAATGACTATTCCAAATAAGACATGATTTAGATTTTACCACAACATTTGTTTTCATTAATAATATTGGTAAACAAGTTATTTATATATATGTGTTGGGGGCCAATTTTAAGAGAGAGAGAGAGAGAGAGAGAGATGGTTCACAAGTAATTTTCTGAGGTAGCTTAACTAAAAACAAATTTAAAATACTGTGCAGGGCTGTTAGTTTCAGAATATTGAAAACAGTAGTTAACAGCAAATGATTCACAAATGAGGTGTTTTATATTTTCTGAAATTATACTGTACATTCTTAGAGTCTCCTGGTGCTGCTGCTTTGAGGATATGCCGAATGGACAAATCTTCAGGTTCTTGTGTTGGAGATGAAGAAATATTTCTTTTATGTGATAAAGTTCAGAAAGGTGATGCCTAATACTAATGATTCTACAGGAGGTCCTCGGTTTATGAACAAGATCCATCTTTATGTATGTTTGTAAGCCAAATTTTTATGCAAGTTGAATCACACTCTCTATATACAAACTGTCGACCCCTGACCCTTAAATCACTATGCAGTAAGTACCTGAATCACTTGCATATGCAAACACATTGCTATGTTTGTTAATTATATAAGAAAAACCATTCCTAACAATAAAGTACACTGGCATCGCCTGTATACTTAGGAGACATAATGAGGGGGTAAAAATATGGGGAAAAAAACAAGCAATCCCAAAAGGTGGGTAAATCAAGATGGTTTAATGGCAGGAACTGAGAGAATCTTCCCCTCGGCTAGGCAATGCTTGACGACGTATTCTTCCATGCGTGCCATGCCAGTCCGTAACTACGAACTGCTGTCACTAACTCAAAACAATAACTTTTAAGCGCTTATGGGGCTCTGTTCGTAATAGCGAGTTGTCGTAAGTTGGAGCTGCTGTAACCCGAGGACTTCCTGTATACACTTATTATATAGTAAATTTTTATAGTGAATCCTGCCTAACTGATATTTTCTGTACGAAAAAACTGTAAATAGTGAAGGTGTCTAATTTAAATAACATTTAGTTAGCATAATGCACTGATATTTTATTCAACATAGTTGCTTTATTTCAATTAATACAGAGAAGTTTATATAGTGATCAATTGTTCTATGATGTGGTATTCCATTAAGTTATCGGCTCCAGATAATAAGATAGGTTATGGTGTCGTGTTTCAGATGACATTGCAGTGTGTTTTGAAGAATGTGATAATAATGGTGTTGTTAAGTGGGCATCATATGGCAAATTTGGACCTCAAGATGTTCACCGTCAGGTATGGGCTCCACTTTACTTATGTATTACAACGTACATATGTCATGTTAAACAAAGGAAATCGCATGAGTGAGGCAGTTTAGGGCTTTTAGATGATGCTGGCATGTTTGCTAAAGCAGTTTGGCTTAAGTTAGCTTCATAACTGTATAATGATTTCTGTCTATGCATTTGGCCTGCTGTTAATTTTAACAATGTTTTGTCGACTCCGTCTTGTTTTCATCATCCTCAGCATCTTCAATACAGCGCTGTCTTAAGGCTGCATGTTATTAGTCTGTTTGATCAAATCAAATAATTAATTTCAACTAGTATATTTCAAAGTTAAAAAGTAGTTTTGGTAATGTGTAAATACAGTTGGAATCCATTAATCTGGACATCGTTTATCCAACAAATCCACCATCCACACATTATTGCCTGTGACAGATTTAGCTCCATTATAAATGACTCTTTAATCCGACAAAATCTTGTTCCGCGTTCTGACTCTGACACTTCATTTTGCCAACAGAATGTGACATTTCAATGTAAAATTACCTCAATAATCCGACAACATGAAAATGTTGTGAAATATTTCCGCTGGTTCAGTCATGCAAGACACGCCAACATGTCATTAATGGTTCATTAATCTGCCCAGCCATGATAATTGCTATATTGTAACCAATTATAATCATCCTTGACCATATACACCGACACACGATGCTTCCATTGCCTGTGGCTATCTAATAGCCAATCATAATCATTCATGGCTAATTAAAAACACAAATTTTTGATATTTCCAATGAGCAGAGCATGAGTTAATCAGATGAACTAAGTGATACGAGTATTCCTTTACAGTGTCTGTAATTAACAAACATCAAAATGATCAATGACTTCAGTGCCATTCCATATCTTGCGCACACTTATCGAATATTAGTTTAAATACAGAGGTATGTCTTTATCATTTAAAAATGTGTGACAGAGACTACTGGTATGTCGCTGACTCGATATTCTGACATAGTCGTTTATCTGATGTATTATCATGTGACAAACTTTGTAGGATTAATGGATTCTGACTGTAGTAACATAAAAGATGATGTTCTCCCTCGCCATTCATTGTTTGTATTTTAATTTGTTGCAGTTTGCTATTGTGTTCCGCACACCACAGTACCGATCAACTCGGATTGACAGTCCTGTTGAGGTCAAGGTTAAACTTAAACGTCTTAGTAAACCTGAAGAAAGTAATGGTGTGTCATTTACATACCATCCTGAACAACAAGGTGTGTGTGTGGGTGATTGGGGGGGGGGGGAGTTTGGTGGCTGTATTTAAAAGCATAGTATTTCTATTATTGTTCGTGCTTGCATTTCGGGGAGAATCCCCAGGCTGTCGAAATACACTGAAGGTGGTCACTGCCAGAGTGTATTATGTCCTCAGGGGGTTTTTAATGTCCCCCTTTTACTATAATAATTCAGTGGAGACGGCAGCGCCATTTAATGTGGCCGGGTTCGCACAGATCCTTGAAAACCTGGAAAGTCCTGGAATTTGAAAATTTGGATTTGTAGATGTCCTTGAAAGTCCTGGAATTTGGACATATAGATCTATATTTCTAATCATAAGCATACAGGAATTCAGTTGTTACACTTCTTCTGAAATATGCGTGTATCTTTGCACATTAAAAGTTCGTGAATTCATTGAAATGGTCCTTGAATTTGACATTGCAAAACAGGAATAATATTGGGTCATAATGTCTCCTCCAAGGTCACATATATTGGTGGTATTATGTGGGTCATCCATTTTTAGTTGAAACGCAAAGAGCAACATATCTAATAACATTAACGAAGCTTCGTTCATATTGCCAGCGAAAATACACTTTTAACCAGGTTTATTTTGTAGAGCCTCGAACCCGTGACCCTTCGGCCACGAATCCTACGTTCTAGCTGACTGTACCATCACGGCTCGACCAGCATTTACTTGCTGTCCATATTGGACAGAATTGAGTAAACAATGAGTGAACTGTGATAATGTTAATAATACTCATAACCAGCGTAGCACGTTGGCCTATATAATAGACACTAAGACATATTTCGACAAAATGGTCCAGTAAAGAATTATATATAATCCACGCTTCCAGTAGATTTTAAAAATCATTATGTAAACCATTTATTTAATTGAAGCTGAGAACATTTTTTGATTGCGCGTTGTTCACCAAATATTTAGCAGAGAGTTACGGTTGCGGATTTTTCATGGCTCCTGTATTAGATTACTATGGAAAGAAAGGTTTATTTTAGTTCTGACGAATACGTTTTGTCTGTATATGATTTGTTTGTATATATTATAATCGGGTAGTTTTATTTTGTTTCGGTATTTAGTTATGGGGTTGTGTATGTTGAACAGTTCGCTGTTTAGCTGTTGGCTTGTTACCGGCACTCAGAGTTTTATTCATACGATTATGTTACGTTTAAACAGATGAAGATCAAATCAAACTGAAGAGGAAGAAGAAATTAAGTCATCACCTCCTTGACAGATTCCCTAATCATGGTAAGATAAGTTGATAAGTGCACTTTAAACCAGTCCACACACACACACACACACACACACACACACACACACACACACACACACACACACACACTATAAATGGTATTTTTAATGTTTCAGGTGCAGATGCTATACAGAACAACATACATATAGGAACATCGAATGGAGTGGTGGCTGGCAATGGAAGTCTGAAGAGAAACACCATATGTGCTCATCCAGCAATGAGTCACATGCAAGGTACCATAAACCATCAGTTTATATCACTGGCAGGGTGTGCGTGTGTGTGATAATATGATGCAAATATTGAAAAAAAAATTATTCTTCAGTAGAATGCAATATCCTTTACTACAAAAATTTTATCTTCCATCTAAATTTTATCTGTAAATATAAATCTAGTAAAGATGAGTTAATGAGTTGATTTCTGGATGATGTGTTTATTACCTCATCTACTTGTTCGCAGTTCTAGACGAAGGCATCATTTAATGTCTTTGATACAGGTGGCCAGTCTAATGGTACCACCATCTTCCCAATAAATGCTACGCTTCCAAGTATGACCTTGCCTAACCTCCACCAGATGATGCCGAGTCCACAGGCTCCCAGCCCGGCCAGCAGTTTTATGTCCAGTCCAAAACAATCGCCGAGCCCGCAATCCTTTTGCGATCAGACCATAGAGTGCTATCAGCCTTTGGAATATGACATGCCCATGTATGAGCAAGTGTCACCATTTCAAGGTCAGCAAAGCTAATCTTCTACTTCCTCAGTGCGAGAACTGGTTTCTGTTGGGTTTTTTTTTCATCATAAAAGAATATTCGGATGGCCGAGAGAAATATGTATTTTTCTTAGATTAAATAACCAACCGGGAAGTAAAGTGAGTTGTGGTTGATATTGGGGTGTCAATCAGATTAACATGCTAGGGATATCGGTGTAAATATTGTTATTAATAAACCTTTTCTTATCCGTTAGGCGCGATCTATTTTTGTTCAGCAGTGCTCTTCTCTAATGAATGAATTAAGCATTGTTCGTATTGTTATGTGATGAAAGGTTCTTCGGTATGAACCAATTTTTTCCTTTAGGACGTGGACTGCCAGACAAAGGTTTTGAGCCAAGCATAAAACGTGAACCCGCTGAACTACCACGTCATGAGTTTCACAGCCAACCTGTCCATATACTGGATCTTAGCAAGCCAGTCGATCTGTCTGTATCCAAACTGAAGACTGACTCAGATACAGTATGTGACTCTGGTATCAAGGTTACACTGAACAGCAACTTGATAATGAATAATGCAAAGAGTACTCCATTGAACGAGAACAGTGGTCTCTTGAAGACCAAATCAGGTCAGTTAACATAAAGCCTTTCCTTGACCCATTTAAGGTGCTCTATACATTATTATTATTATTATTATTATTATTATAATATTCATGTATATTATTATTGTATACAATCAGTTAAGTGTCCAGCTCAAATAATGGTTCATTAAACAGTATGAGCCCAAGTCCCATGATTAACGGTGATATGTATGCAAATGGATTATTGTTATAAACATTTAGTGACATATGAAAGGTTCCTGTTAACATGATGATTGTATATAAAGACAACTATTACGGAAATTGACTATGTAGTTAGAGCAATTAGAGACATTAACAGATACACTGTTTGTTTGTTTTATCTTAGTAACATTATATCATGACATAGTGCTGATAACAAGGTACTTGTGACATTAAGTTTGGACTTGAAAGACAACAGAGAAAATACACCTAATAAATTACGGTAGTTTATTGTTCATATGTTCATTATTAATGTTGAAAAACAATATTATTGTATTTCCCCCTAAATCATGCCAAATATTACTTTCCCTTTTAGTATCACCCGCACATAAGATGTACTCAATTTTAGAGTATGAAAAGTGTGTCTTATATTCGAGTATATACAGTATTTGTTCAAAAGAAAATGAGTAACTGACTGTTTTTTGTAACCTCCTTTTGCTGGTCACCAATATGAGATATATGACCCACAGGCTACCCCTTAGTAAAATGAAATGATCAATATCTCATAAATATGGGTAATACTGGAATTTGTGTGTGTGTGTGTGTGTGTGTGTGTGTGTGTGTGAGAGAGTGAGAGAGCAGTTCACTCAAACCAAATTAGTTTTATTCCATACTCTCATCACGTTTTCAATTTAGCTGATGCTAAGACCAAGCTTGCCAAGCAAGTTGTTCAGTTTGGAGATCGTTTATTCAAAGCTTTGCAGAAATATGCGCAGACAGGAGATGTCGGCATCTTACTAATGGTACAGCGCCATCTTCTGACTCAGCAGGATGAAAATGGAGATAAGTACGTTATCGGATATGAAATTATTTGTGGAAGTCGATCGACAGCATTTCATAATAAGTAGTAGCGAAGGCGGTGTTTTAAAATGTTTAGCATCCTGCTGCTAAGAAATGAAAAATTGATCATGTAAATTGATGCATTTAGAAACAAAGTACGATCCACTCATTTGATAGTTAATTGTGTTGCTGAAATTTGTTGTAATGTGTTTTATGACGGCTGTTTTAGTAAGAGAAGTGCATAATTGACGTTTCAGCGTTCTTCACTTGGCTATAATACACAGCAAATGTGATGCATTAAGGAAGCTTCTGAAAGTATCAAGCACATTGCCAGAGTATGACATCATCAATAATACAAATAAACGATGCCAGGTATGATGATATGTATATGGTGACTCGTCAGCAGGGAATTGTTATATTACGAATTTAGTTATTATGTTTTAATGCACCATCTTGATATAATTATAATGATTAAATTAATTGTGTGCCTGTGTGTGTGTGTGTGTGTGTGTGGAGGAGCATGAGAATAAATTTTATATTATTAAATCAATTAAATTGTTATTATTAAACTAATACATGTACAGGCTTGTCAGTGAAATTGACTAATAATTATGCTTCATCTCTGATTAATGAAGACTGACTCTAGGTATTGAACTCTCTTATTATTTGTCTAGACCCCTCTACACCTTGCCACTATTCTACGAGATGCTGTCCTTGTCGAGATCCTTTTATGTCATGGTGCATCTATTTCTATGTTTGATCACTGCGGCAATACACCCATACATTTGGCAGTGATACACAAAGCACCACAGTGCTTAAGTTTGATGCTCGCCTATTTGGTAGAGAAAAACAAAGGCAAATCACCTGAAGTGGACATGCTAAATTACAAAGGTATTTAGCCATATGAAACGATAAATAATTGGGGATATTGTCTTACTTCAAATAGTAGATGCCAAAATAGTTTTTTAAATAGGTTAACAAGTATATAATATTATTATTATTCAGATACATACACACACATACACACACGTACACACCAACACACACACACATATATATATATATATATATATATATATGCACCTCTGTGATCTAGTTGGTAGCTCTTTGGATCACAGATCACTACCACCCAAGTTTGAACCTCAACATGGGCATAGCTGAAGAGCATTTCATCTTTGACTTCACTTCATTACCATTGGAGGTCGCTTGGCCTATTTCAGACATGGGGTCAATTCCATTTGGTCAATTCCACCTCAAATTTATCAATTCCAATTCCAAATTTATCAAATCCAATTCAATTTTGTACTGACTCTTTTTTCGTACTACTTTTTACCATGAGTGGGTACTCTATCTACTCCAAGTACCTATTGTCATGGAAGAAATATTTCTGAATTAAAAATATACTAAATTAATTTGTGGATTTATTTTGTTTGGAGCAAGCTTCAATTCCAGTTCCAAATTTATCAATTCCAGAATTAAATTGACTCCAATGTCTGGCCCATTTATCATGTTTACAAAAGTGGCCATAAAACAGCAATCATCATTATTCACACACACATACACACACACACACACAGTAATGGTTACTTGTTCTATTAACTTGTTTTGTGTCTAAATTAGTACAAGTGTAAAAGATATTTTATTGTTTAGAAATGTGGCTATTAATATAATAGCTCAGTTGTCAGATCCAGAAAATCATTCACTGGGGGTGCTATCCTGACTTCCAGGGAGTCAGTCACTGGTGCTCAGGGCGCCTCCGTGGTCTAGTGGTAGCATGTTGGACTACAGATGGTGGGCATATCAGATGGTTGTTTCGTCTTTGACTTCGCCTCATTACCTTTGGAGGTCGCTCAGCCCATTTAGCCTATCTTTTGCACAAAAGTGGCCGTAAAACATCACTCATCATCATCATCATCAATCACTGGTGCTCCACCTCCCAGATCTATCCAGACACCAATACATACACGTAGAAACGAACACACCACTTTTCTTAAACTGATATCAACCCGACATGCATTACATTGTACCAGGAAACTTTATTTTATCGTGAACAATCTTAAAACATGGAAAAAGTTAAATGGGACAGTCCACCCTCAGAAAATAGTTCTTAAATATGCCACAATAATAATCAAGAAATATACCTGATATCAGAGATATATGGAAATAATCCAAATTAATGGAGGGCTGCCATTAAGGCTGCACCGGAAGCTAGATTTGAAGGTGGGAAGGAGAAAACTCCAATGCTCTGATGTGACATGAATCCTCTCTAGACTGACATGCATTATAGTTTCTCTTGAGTGTTAATATCTGAGTCACTTTGAATCATCTTCCTTTGTAATATTCCTTCTAGCTCAAAATGATATGGTTATATGTCATACATAACGTAATTTTAACAAGATAATTGCATTATATTCTGGGATAATTCTTCGGTCACGTTTGTTTACCTGCTTTTGTACAGACCCTACAGACTTCTGGCTAAACTGCCGTGTTGAAGTGATGTCGGCATTCAGGAGCTTCCGGTCTCTGTCTAGCTTCAGGCCATTAAAAGTCAATTAATCGGCACTTCGTACTGGATTAGTGACTTGGACCAGCCGTCATTCGCCGCGACAAGTCGTGATAAATGGCATTGGCAGACATCCACATTTGTGGGGGATCATGTTTGTTATCTTCGCTGCTCAATGTTGACCAACAGGGAAAACATACCAGTACAAATGCAAATTACATCTGCTTATTTAACTGCCCCGACAGCCCCCTGAGTGGCATGTGATTTGACAGGCTGATGGATCAGTGACATTGAAAATGCCTTGTAATAATCCGCCAGTTACTCCTAATTATCAAAACTTATTTGCGATTGACTGTTGTTTTGGGATAGAATACCATTTAAGCTAATAGAAAATGTATTTCCTTTTCATTTTAAGTGCATGTCATTGACCCCTGCTGGGCGGAGCTAAACTAATACATTTGTTTCAAGGCTCCTACTGGACAGTGGAATATAAACACATCTTTGATGATTAGAAAATATACTCTTACCTGGGGATGCACCAAAGACTATGATCCACCACTTGATATAATCAAATACCTCTTAGCTAAAAGCGCCTTGTGGTTAGGCTTGAGCTAATTTTACTGCGTTAACACTTACATGTGGTGTTATCAATATACTGGAACCAAATTGATCCTGTACTTTGGTTCTTATATATATATATATATATATATATAGTATGTATGTATATATATATATATATATTATATATATATATATATATATATATATATATATATATATATCAGATATGCACACTGACTGTGGCACTGCGCGTGAGCATCTAACCAATTAAAATGCTCTGGATACCATTGGCTTCACCCACAACACGGTGACGCCACCACATAGCATGCCCGTAATCTATACAGAGATATTGCTATTTAGGAATATACCCCCCCGTTCAATGTTTAGAACGGGCCAAATAAAATTAAATCCACTAATTAATTTGCCATTTAATTTTTTAATTCAGAAATATTTCTTCAATGAAAATCCCACTTGGAATATAAACTACTCGGAGTGGGTATTCCAAGTGGGTACTCGGATTACCCACTCATTGTAAACAGTAGTAGGTAAAAGAAAAATAGGTAAAATTGGAATTGATAAATTTGACATGGAATTGGAATTGACAAAATGGAATTGAGCCCTTGTCTTACACACTCCTCATTATTCTATCAAGTAAAAACAATCTGAGATTGTTTTTGTCCGATGTCAGAGGCGTAGCTAATGACTAGTTTCTTTCAGCAGCTTGGAATCTCTTCAGTAATGAGAATGTTCATGAGCGCAGTACACGCAGTGGATTGTCTCTAGTGAACATTTGTGAACTCATACAAGCACAACGTTATAGGTTTACTACCACCCGTCTAAAAATGGCAACTAATAATATAATTTATTTACGGTGATAACAGTTTGTTGTCAGTTCGTTTTCATTTGTATGACACAAACATTTTTAGTAGATCTGTTTTTAATCGAGCATTTAATGAATGTAAATATTTGTGGAAAATTTTACTTTCTGGATATCTGGTGGTTTAGATAAAATCGTCTGAAGGTTGGCATTGGGTCAAAATATAAATAGTAACACGGAACATTTCCATTGCTATGACTTTAGTATCTTATGCTTCTATATGTGGTATGCTATTCTGTTTCACGGGTTATTTTATGATTACGTTCAGCTTTATTTTGGACATTACACCAGAATTCTATATCAAAATCGTGCTAATCCACAATTTGGTATCTACGCAATATTTGTCGGCACCTGGTACTTTAGAGGAGTAGGGTTCAGTTACGTATTACAGGATTTCATTAAGATTGCACTGCACTCTATGAGACAAATCGTGCAAAAGGGCAGAGTTTAGTTTGTGTTTGCTTTTATTGTTCTTTGACAAATGATGTCTTTCCTGATCGCGTGTCGACCGCACACTTCTTTATCAAACATTGTTAAATGGAATGATTTCTTGCGTTGTCATCCAGTTAGGCTATGAAGCTGCGGAAGCAATCCAGTAAATAATTGTACTTTTATTTCAAGGTCTGGCACCACTTCATCTCGCTGTTCTCGTTGGTCACATTGACTGCATTAAGGCACTAGTAGAAATAGGGAAGGCGAACGTTAACATGGAAGATGGATGTTCTGGAAAAACACCTCTACATTATGCCGTAGAAAAAGATCGGCTCGCTATTGTTGGCTATCTCATAAATCAGGTACTATTGCGTACAGTATGTGAGTAAAGTATTAGATGGTGTGCTTCAACTGATTTGTGTTTTAAGCTTAATTGCTATAATGTTGTTTGGCACCATTTCTGCTATAATATGAATTTAATAATACTAATATTAATAATCCATGTTGGTATAAATTCATGTCGTACGTAATATTGCTAAGTAAATAAAATCAGTCTATATATGTCTCAACTTACAACATCACCAGGTTTGGTTTTTAATTATAACATTGAATGTTTTTAATGTAAGTTAGATTTGACAAAACCTTTATATGAATGATTATCAGAGGCAATAAAGCTGGTAAGAATTAATGCTCTGCAAATCATTTAAGACGTTTTTTAAACTAAAATATTTGGTGGTTGACTTGTATGTGGAACTAAAACTATCTTCTGCTGAGGTTGGTCCAGTTTATGTAATATTAAAATATTAGATGCTGTGATATGTTGGATGTTTCATTAGTGATCTACTTGCAGCCGAATGTGGATGTAAACGCTCCCGATTTTAGTAGCCTCACTCCATTACACATGGCAGTACAGTTAAGGCTCCAAGGTTGTACTAGCCTGCTGATGGCTGCCGGAGCTGATCCGGATGTGGAAATTATTGAAAAAGTACGTCAATGCAGTCAGCTACACGTCGACAGTTGGCTAATATGGTTCTGAATAACCACCTTAATCATACGTGAAAATGTGTTCTGTTCGGATGTATTAATTATGAAGTGGAATAATTTAATAGAAGTGAAAGATATTACATTCCAAATTAGAAAACAGTGTTTTAATTGGATTCTGTTCTTTGGGTTGTCCCTTTTTGTGCCGATGAAAATGTTTTGAACCTGCAATAAATCTGCAATCTTACAGGTTGCAGATTCTGGCGATGAGAGTTCCTCTGATTATGATGTCAGTGAGGAAGAGGGGATGAGCAAGAAGGAGAAGCAGAGGCAAAAAGAGATGGAAAAAGATACCCTTACAGTCGTTGTTGATGATGATGACAAAACTATTAAGTTATCCACAGATACAGTGGTTTTGACTGCTTGGACCATGGCTGAGGGGGATGAGGTGGTAAGTATAGGGATGTGGTAGTAAGAGATGAGGTGATCAGTACGACAATGTGATAATGAAGTATCATCGTATGTAGTCAGAATGCCATTACATTACAACTTGAAGTTGTATTAATACACTAATATTCTTATATGGGTTTGCTGTATCTATAACTAGTAATCAGTCAAATGTAATTATAGACAAGATCAAAACAAGTTAATATTTCTGTTTTGACACATTTCATTTTAAACATATTTATTTCAGTGTAGTGTAATTGTCAGAGTTCAGGCTGCTAATTTAAATGGTTTCTTTATTGAACTTCTCCCAGTTTTAATTAAGTAAATGTATCACTGATGTACATCTGTAGAAGACTTAGTTGATTGTAGTTTCCAAAATGGTAATTTTCAGGGTCTACCAACTCACCTGAGGTATACCCAATTTAAATAAATACGATCTAAGATTTCACCTGCTGTGCACCAAATTATATACAGATTTTGTATAATTACATGAATTATAAGCTGTCATTAGGGTTGAACTTGTCTTCCAGATCGAGAGTATCCTTCGGTGCGAAGAATGTACAGACCCTGGTAACACAATACAAAGCATAAAGATCAGTGAATTAATTCATGATGTGACCACGAAGGAAAACAGCCACTTGTATACCGTACCATCTGGTAGAACAAGTACGTACTTGGACAAAACAATGTGTATAGTGCACGTTAGAAAGTTGTATAGGGATCTAAATGATGTATCTTGTGATCATTGTTAATTTAAGCATCTAGATTATTTATTCATTTTGGTGTACAAGTCCACTTCTGTGCTAATCGTTATTTTAACTGAGGGATTCTGGCAATCTTATTTCTCCTACGAGTAAAACTGTGTTTAATGCACGTTTTAATGCACGTTTTATCTAAATCCACTTTAATAACAAATCCAAGATTTTAGTCGCTGAATTATAACATTACAGCATCTCAAACTGTAATGTTATATCCATTTTTATGACAGTAAATGGAATAGTTAGTTAATGCTGTTAAAAATACAATTAACCGACGAAGCATAGCAAGAACTGATAACAATTTCAGACACAAACTTTAACAGTGTAGTTGAGGACGCTGAATGGCCTAAATTGTGCTAATGTGTCGTTAAACAACATTCAACCAACCAACCATTCTAACAGTGTAGTTAAAGATATGAATACTCATTTTCTCTGCAAATTATGTATTTCAAGTTTATCTGTAATTTAACTTTTATTACTGATTATATATTAGCCGTGTGCCTTTTATACTCAGATGCTTGTTTCTTTCTTGTAATTTATGTAAATGTAGAACAACCCGCATCCTAAAAGGAAACTAGCAAATCATTTTTGTTTAGTGTACTAAAGGCTATGACAGATGTAGACCTATTTGCTTCAATTAAACCAATCTAAAACTCTTAGAAATAGCTTCGGCATGGGCATATCTGAAGGGTGTTTCACTGCCAATTTAGCCTGCCAGGTGCACAAAAGTGGCCATAGATCATCATCATCATCATCGTCTTAGAAATAGCTTACTAACAAAGGGCATGGTACTGAATCAGTGACTTTAATTATCTGTAATATCTATATGTCTGTCTTCACAGCTTTGGACATGATTGATTTAGATGCTATGGTTCGGAAGAAGTTAGCGGAACTATTAGATCCTACGAGGGCTAACCAAGACTGGAAAGCTTTAGCACAGAGATTAGACATGCCACCATTAATTGTTGAGGCCTTCGAGTATATGAGTAGTCCAACAATAACTTTATTGGATAACTTTCAGGTGAAGTAAATGCTGACGTATGTGTTTGTTCATTTAAAAGGTATCAGATTAAGCAATAAAATTATGTTTATATGGCACGAAAGAAGATTCCTAGATAGAAGCTTATTACATTTCTAGGCTACCGAAGGAAGCGTTGAGAAGTTAATAGCTGCTTTGGTTGAGATAAAACGTGAAGATGCAGCAAAACTTGTTGATGAAGTGAAAAAACAAAAAGAAGTTGCCAGATTCGTATATGGAAAACGTATGTTTATATAATTGTTCCATCTGGCTTACTAGTATAATGCATAACTCTTTTGTCTTTCTCTCTCTCGTGTGTGTGTGTAAACAATATTATATATGTACCCTTATATTTGATACATGATATTAAACATTTGAATATGGATGGTTGTTGTTTGTAGTAATTCACCATCTAATTATTGACAATTATTATTTATTTACTTTAATAATACACACAGCCTGTTTACTGAAAGTATTTCTTTATTTTCAGCCGATTTGTTTCAGTCATCTTCAGACCGTGCCCAACTTGAATCGGGTATTGAATCGTTGACGCTATCAACCTGAGAAAACCCGAGCGATCATTTCAGTTTTTTCTTCATGTTATGTACAGTTTTAATTGTTACACATTTATGTTGATGTTAACCGATTAGAATTCTATTTTTTTCTGATTTTGATTGTTATATGTTGTTTAGTGCTAACAATTGTAGAGTACTTAGTGTACAATTGGTTGGTATCTTACCACATCCGGATGCGTTTGTTTGGTGAAATTTGACAGTACTTCATAAAGTGAGACTAAATGAATGAACCGTTTTATGGTCATTGGAAGGTACGTGTCAACACATAGGTATATGGTTATGAGCCATAGACTTGGCACCGAAATCTATTAACTCAATGGTTTAATACAATTGGTTGGTTTGCGCTGTGTACTGGTACACCAGGGATGTTCTTTAATTATGTCTGTTTGGGAAGAATCTAGTACCGCAATATAATTTTAGTATGGTTTTCTGTATTGAGCCTCTCTATATAACATTGTCATCCTTGTTGGTTAGCTGTGGCAAGTCTCACTGACACACAAGTGAGGAGAACTATTTTGTCTTCTCTTCCCGCACAATGTTTACTTTCTTAGTTGTAGTATTTTGTTAAAAGCAGGGCTTTTCACCTTTTAGACGTGTCACATGTGTTTAAGCTTCACACATAAGCTGTTTTGGCTACTGCCACTGTGTTGATTTACTAATAGTAATCAGTGTATATACATCTTATGGCAGCACCAGTACAATGGACATTTATATCGTGTTTTTTTGTTCTTTTCAGATAACCATGTATTAAAGGTTTAATTGTACATTTATTTTAATCCAACTTGTATCGTTTACTCATGTATACACTGAATACAGTACATCGGCTGGTGATATTTTGGTGGATGTAAGCTGCTGCATGTCATAATATTATCCTGGTGAAGAGTGTTTGCTGTAAAATATTCAGTTTTGTGGTCAACAGTTTTAATCTCTATGTTATCAGTGTGCCACCGCATTTGTGAATGGTATCTTATTGCTTTGTATTCGCAGTGTTTTTATGTTTAGCGAGTTGGATATGAGTTTTTCTGTGATGGGCATATTAACGCTGCAGTTGGGTTAACCATTTGGAAATCTTTCATGATGATATTAAATGCTTCATAGAAATATGATCCCCCCATTCAGATAAATCGTGTATTGGCATAGACTTGTTAGCTGAAGAATGCCAAAGTTATCTAAAAGAAAAGTTATTTCTTGTCTATACAGTTAACATACAAGAAACAATAAATTCCCTTTATTGTATATTATAATGGTATACATTCATTAGCATTTGTTGTGTGATATAATTTAGCACATGGAATGTGGCTGTCAGGATGTGGTGCAGGACATGTGGATGTGAATATAATCCTACGATTCTGGAGTTGGCAGTTTCCATCTGAGTTAATGCAACGTTTTAAATTTGTTCTGTTACAAATGGGCCTAATAAGACCCCTACAAGCATGTCTCCATCCACTGCTGTAAATAATATGTTCAGAATACAGATACACATACGTTCACACAAACAGAGTGCAGTTTTGTAGGATTGTTCAATTTAAGTGATAGAGCTTGGTTCCAAAATAGGAATCTTTGAATGTTGTGCATAGGAATGTCCCCTTTATGGAGATGGTGAATTCAGTTTGATTCAGCACCTGCTATTGGACAGAAAGTGGAAAATCCTTGTTTTTTTTATATACCAGACCACTCATTATAGATATCTTAATATCTGAATGTTGCAAAATGGCTGATGTGTGAGCATGATAGATTACTTGTGTAATCAGATAATATGTCTATTGCTAACTGAGATTTAATACACATTACCTAACAATTTCAGGTAATATACATATTACCTGATTATACAGATTACCTGTAACTGTAACATGTATATTTTATTACGCCAACAGATATTACATACCACACAAATAAAAACATCAATTTTTAATGATCATTCACATGGAGCACACAGCATTTCAGACATCAAGTTGATTCGTTTATCTAGCTATCATATCTTGGGAGACTGGATTAGCTGGTTAATTATTACTCAACATTATATATATATATATATATACTAGCAGGGCAAGACTTCATGAATAGAGAGTACTCTTCCGATGTCTCAAGGGAGATGGATCACCAAAGAGCCAAGATTGTTTTGTGTCCCGATGGCTCCTGCGTTATCTATGACTTTTAACGGAAACCTTTTAAGTAGAAAATTTAAACCAAAATGAAAAAAAAATACAAATAACACAGAAACGGTATTTTTGTTAAGAATCGCTTTTGATAGCTAACTGGCTCAAAAATGTACTATATTAAATAAATAACTAATAATAAAAAGTAACAATTTTAATATTGGTTCATAAGATAGAAAATATTATAGTTTGATGTACTGGGCTTTAATCAATGATTAATCAATGTTGATAAATATCGGTGTAATCATGAACCACGACTGAAACTTGAGTGTGATATTTGACTCTAGCAACGCAATGCTGAGACACTGAATGAGCGCCATGTTTGATACTGGCTTTGGTCAAGGGTCAATCCCAATCAATAAATGTTGCACAAACATAGTCAACAATGGGATTCTAGTCTAGTATAAGCCTATTTGTCTATAATTATGTATGGTTTAAAGATTAGTTGGCTAAATAGAAAGTGTCGTAATATGTGATACAGTGACGCAACTAATTTGCATAAAGAAAACTGTTAAAATGCTACTACATTTACTAGATGGTCAAAAAATTTGCATCTTTGATCATCCAGTACATGAACTAGATTGGTAATAGAACAGACTAGAAACAACGTATTATACTACTGAATTGCTAGAACCTAAACATGTTTTAAAACTAGAAACACTCTTATGAAACAGCAGCCCCAATGAGTCGATGGTATTGTTGACATAAACTGCAGACATAACCCCTCCATTTGGATACCAAATACATTTCTGTATATTTTATTAAAGTACTGTTTATACTTGGACTGGACCACAAATTACAACTATAAATATTACTAAGGAATTATCTAAAAAGTTTTTCTCCAATACTTTAAGAATATGTTTTAAATCGAGTATTTATCACGGGTAGCAGTAAAAAATTAATTCACTGGTGAGAAAGTGTCCACTATTTCATTTGCTTGGCGAGCAAGTGTCCAGGTGAGCAGCTGTCCGTACACCATCCAGACTGCTGTCGGAGACTATCCATCCCTCTTCCAGGCCGTGGTGGCAACGAGGGGTGGAACATCTATGTGTTCTGTGTTTGCTTACAACCAGCTCTTTGCCTGATAGTTAGTACGTATTTCATGAAGGTCCAGGGCATCTCTAGTTGGCCATACCAAACATATAAGTGACACACAAACTCTTCAACTGGTGCGATCTCTTTATCATAACCAACTCCACTGAAAAGAAATGGGTGCTTATGGAATGTTTTCCAGCAGGACTCCTTCCCATGATCACTGAATGCTGAAGTAGTATCATAGTCTGCCAGTGCATGTAAGCTGAGTAGGGTATCCCCCACAGGCTGTGTAAGTCTCATGTACTGTCCCAGCGATCATTCACACTTAAACTACAGACATGTAGTGTACCAGAAGCAGCAGGACATATGTGTTTCTACAGATGACCAGTACTCATTAATATCCACTGTCAGCTGCGTCACACGCATGCAGGATTAACCTAGTGTCCGCTTCTTCGCGGTATCATGAAAGCTTGGTTTGATCTGTTCTCGCATTGATGAATCCGTGTCCCGTCACCATCTCACATTACTCTGCCTTTTATCATGATGGCAAGACCAGCCTTGTTTTCATCCAATGCAATGAAGGTGCTCCATACGTTGTGGGAGCGGGACATGTGGTTCTTCAATAAACTCGCCAATTGGCTTCTGTTTTCCCACCCCCTTTGACCGTACCAATCCGTCGATTGAGTCCTTCTCTATATAGCGATCTAATAGAACATCATCTCTGGTTATGTGTTCTCCAAAGGTAAAGTGTTTCAATTTGCATGAATACACCAGCTATGTTGTCAAAGGTCTGGCATCCATGGGGCTTCCCAAGGGACTGGATCAGTGCATGGCCACCAATCAGCATACATGCCTTTATGCCAGCAACTAGAATATCAGAGGCAGTGTGAAGTCCAGCCATCAAGATGCTGATCAAATCTGCCTTCGGTGTTGTGTTCATCTCTCCTCCGGGCTTTGCTAGTGATTGTGGGAATGGAGACGGCTTATTCTTAAGCACATTCACCATTTATACTGTTCGACCTGCGATGACAACATTGAGCAGAGGCTGCAGTAGCTTCCTGTCAGCTTTGATTGTTTTCTCTACCTTCTATGTAGTAGACACTCTAGCTTTGTACAGGTCAGCAAAAGTCTTTGATTGGGGCTCCTTTAATGCATCATAGAACACTGGGGTTACCTCCGCTAGTTCACATTGGTAATGACTGTCTGCATATCTCTCTCTTCTGCAATTAAATAGGGACACCACAGGTTTGTCCCTACTCTCTGAGTAGGTACATCCATCTTCTTCTGTTGATATCATGTGCAACCTGAACACATCAAATTCTCGGAGTTGTATAGCAAGCTTCTTCACATCATCAGCATCAAGCCGTGTTCGATTCATAACGGCAGAAAACAGTCTCCTCGTCGTGATCTTCTAGATTAAAGAATGATCTAGTTTCTTGTAAATGCGTTATCTTTCTGACCATGTGACACAAAACTTGTCCCTGGCTTGATCATTTCTTTTCATGCCGACGATGTCATTTTGCATCTTGCATGTCCTGTTGATATATTCAGTTGCCTGATCAGCAGATATTTGGTTGAATCGCCTTTTGGTCCTCTTGAACGCGGATTGCTTTGTTTTTCGGGGAGAATCCCCAGACTATCGCTTATTCAGCACAGCCTCTATGTTGGAGTGGTTGAGAAACCTCATCCCCCACCACTCACAGGGGAGCAGTACGGAAAGATGGAACCGAAATATTTTAAATAATTCAGTGGAGACGGCAGTGCCATTTAACGTGGTCAGCCACCACGATGTTGTGAGCCGAGAAATTAATCGAATCCGTTTGATTTGATGATAACTCCGTTAACTGTTGAAAGCTCTCACAACAAATTGTGATAAGGGCTGCAATGTGCTATTGAGCCATTAATTATATTTGTTTTCAGCTGGTGTAATGTTTCGTCTTTGTACGAAACACATATCGTTCGTATGTTTCATTAACTCGTGGTGTACAATATTGATCAAACTTCCAGGACACAATTACCATTTTGCAGGACAACGTATACAAGATTTAAAGGTAATAAATCAAGATATATGCAAAAAAATCATATATTTAATCAATTTTTGATCTATTATTGATATTTTTATGGTACAGTCTCCTCCTCACCCCTTCTAGTTGTTTGATCCACCCACTTTTATTAAAATTTTAGCTAACATCGAATATCGAGACTATGTACCAGTAGAGTTTTCTTCTACAATCGAAGTTTTCTTCTGTAGCCATAATATTTATTCCCGGGCTTTTTTTCTTCTAAGTGGATATTTTTCACAGGCAATATTTTTCCAGGACATTTTCAGGACATTCCCTGATTTTATCAAATTCCAGGACATTTCCAGGACCTGGCAAATGTATTTGTTATTTTCCAGGTTTTCCAGGTTGCGTGCCAATCCTGATCTGTGAATTTCGTTTATGTGGCTTGCTATCCATATTGATCGCTTCCATATAGAGAGTAAGTCTTTGTTTTAATCGTATCCAATTATCACTGACATTTCCTAGGAATATCTTTTCTTTTGGTGGCTTTACGTGTTCCATTTTCAATTAGTTCTTTGGCGACTTAATTGATCCGGTAATTTAATCCGTTAATCAAAGAGTTCTACAGACTTCTGGTATCATGTAATGTTGGATACACAGTTGTGTATGTGTGGAAATGAGTGTGTCCATAACACAGTCTTGAACGTAAACTGATTTTATTCAAATATATATATATATATATATATATATATATATATATATATATATATGTTTGTGCGCGCGGTGTGTGAACCTATGGATAAGCATACACTATTATATAACACAAATATATCATTACAATAGTTGTATACACGTGTCGTAGGTTCATAAGTGCAAGATATTGGTCACCCATTAGCTGCCAATTTGTTGCTCGAAAGCCTCGACACTCGAAGATGGCAGGTACTAACTTTGAGGAAGGCTCTTCCAAGAAACTACAATCTTCTCTGTGAATGAATTTCGTCATCATTAAGGGTAACCTCTTTCCTTGTGTATTTTGGAAGTATGTCCTCCGTCTATGCTATGGAAGGGCTCTTAATTATTTACCAATGACTAATTTAACACAATCATATATTTTCTTATACACTTCAATAATATCTTCTACCTGCTGTCTATGTGTTAATGTTGGTATATTTAACCAACTCAAAGTTCTCAAGGTAGACGATGTTTTAGGAATCCTATCATTCTGACATTTCTTTATAAATAACTCGTTAAGTTGCATAAAGTATATATGCTGATTCACGGATTTCTTTCATCTCTACTTGTATCTAGATTAAGTTGGGTGATTTCGAAGTGGCATTTTGTGTTTCAATATCAATAGTGCTGTCCAAAATTCATTTATCTGGATCTCGTTATTTTGGGGCATTTATCTGGCTGTAATACGAGCAATAACCATTCCTGGAGCTGGTTTAGGTTCTGTCGCAATCGTTGTTGGTCGTCTTTTGAAAATATAAAGTTGAACATATTTGAATAATCTGCAAACCTGAAATTGCATGGCCACGTACGACACTATAATTGTATTCTAAGCCACTTAATTCGTCCCTTCTATTCATTGTGAAGGTTTAGCGCCAACAAGTCGAATCCCAAATGGACGAGTTGAATTTTAGGGAGTCTCAACAAGACGAAACTCATCTGAACGAATTTATTTAAAAATGATATAGTCATATCCTATCATGATAATCCTAACCTTAAAATTATGAGCACTCGTCTTGTCAGGATTCGTCTTGTTTTGGTCTTGTTTGGATATTTTCCTGATTCGTCCATTTCGGGATTCGTCTTGTTGGGATGACACCATTGTCAATATAGTCTAGCTGTTATTGACACCTGCTTGTCGGGAATATCTTGTCGCATCTCCGTATTTTCACTTCAATTTCGTAACTCCCAGTTTTTACCCATAAACCCTCTATATTTATGGTTTGGCGTGAAGCCACAGTGACGTCATTCTTCTTTATGCCGCCATGTTGGTCACCTAGCGCTGGCCAAGATACCCACCAATTACGGAGCATAATGAATTAACTGGAAGCCTTTCTACGTTACTGACGTACGTATTGTATTTGAATAATGAGTGAATTTTAAACAAACCATAACATCACTGGAATCAGCCATTCGGTAATTATATGCGGAAAAATAGACAATCCCGGATTATTATTTAACACGTTTTTCTCTGAAAACATTATCGTACGAAAATGTACGCACGGAATGACCTATAACTCGGTTAAATAATGAACACTAAATACTTATACTATAATTATTTGCAGACCTGTAAGCCAATGTTGTCAATATTTATGTCTGTTCGAGTTTTCCTTCGCAACAGCCGCTCGTCATTCACACATGATCCTGGTATGATCTATACTGATGTTAAACCAAGAACTCGCTTACTTTAGGTTTTGAGCCCATTTATTCTAACTTTTGTCTTTTCTTATTTGTTTTTATTTAATAATAATAATAACAACAATAATTTATATAAATCCTAATTCAAGTTTAATTAATCTAGGCCGCTTAACATTTAAAACACAATTAAAACATAACCTGAGCTCAAATAGCATAAATACACTTCGTACAGAATAAAGTGATTTAAATATAATAAATACGCCAATTAAAATAAGTGGGTTTTAAGAAACTTGCTAAATATTTCTTTACTATGCTGCGAGTTATTTATTATTTCTTTCTATTTACTGGTCATGGCAATTTTTTGGTGGTTTTCAGTGTTAGACTTGTGTTTGTATGTAATATGCTCATATCGCTTATTGGTGCCATATCGCGGCTGAACAAAAATATTAAAATGTTTCTACTGACATTCAGTCGCAATTAAGCGCTACAGAGACTGGGCCACAGAAATAACAAAATGACATACAGCTAATTAATTAGTAACACGACATCTTTTGCTAACACGCCTAAAATTTAGATTTAAAACATTGTTTCTTTAAAACGAAGAATTATCAAATAGATGCGACGTTAGTGTTAATGGTTTGGGATGCGTCGTTTTACAGGATTTCCTTACCAGATCCTTCGCATGGATCTAATCACGTGACCTCGCCATTGGGTATACTCATTGACCTGAAAGAAAACTAGACCGAGCAGTCAGTGGTGTTTGAATGGGCCGCCGTGACCAAAAAGCGTTGACTTCCGGTAGTGGCAAAAAGCAACGTTGAAGCGGCTGCGCTTCAAGTTTTGAACCTACGAATACGGACATTTATTGTGATGTGTGCATTATAATTTATATAGATCTAGTTTAGTTGGGATGAAGCGCCAGAGACAGAAGGGGCTTTGTCGAATAGGCTAAATATAATTATAGTTAAGCTTAATTTCCCGCCAAAAACAACGCATTAATAGTTATTTTAAGTGTGTTCCTTATACTTACCGATGAAAATATATTCCTTTTGTATTACTTTTACTCCCACGGTTTATGCAACTAACGACACAACAATAATTCACCATGTTTATAAACCCGATTTTGCAGTCTGCGTTCTTTTTTCCACGACCGGAAGTTGGGAACTGTTTGCCATCAAACCGGCGGCCGTGTTCGGTGATGATGATTGGTGTTCGGTCTAGTTTTCTTTCAGGTCAATGGGTATACTTGAAATCATGTGCAGGATGGGTTGTTTGGCTGCGAAGCTAAAAACCTAACAAATGACGTAACTATAACCATTAATATCTAGAGTTATGACGGCTTAAAGCCCCCCCCCCCACACACACAAGACTACTGCGCAGATTCCACAGTGTCAACAAAAACTGCACTTAGATTAGAAACACGAAAATGATACCGTGTGTGTTTGTATGTTGGCCGATGTCGACAACTTTAATTCATTTCCGTGCTATGTCTTTTTTTCCTGTAAGTCGAATGAAGTACACGATGAAGGGCATTCACTCAAAGATTTCACTATATAGTTGATTCGCAGCTGTACTATTTGTATACACTTTCAACACAAATCTTTGATTGGATAGTGATCAATAGTTATGGTCGGTCGACGGAATTTGTTTTAATAGTCGCTTTGTCAAAGCGTTTTTCATAAATATGAAAATTTGCTAAATGATACGTTTATATAGTTTCGTGAAAAGAGCTGAACATTGAAGACTGGTACAGGTAAAGGTAATGTGAAACCATTAGATACTTAAAGTCGATTACAGGGATGCCCAGTCTACGGAAAAATCCGTGTTATACAGATTTTATTACACTTTTTCCAATCTACGGACAAACAAATATATTTTGGCCAATTCTAGATCTACGGATTTTTATAAATATTGACATGGTAAACTTAATATATCAGCAAACTGCGTCGCTTTAGCTGTATAACGCAAGAAATATGCGCAAATGGGTTATAGACGCAATTAAGTGGTTACATGGACAGAATATATGTTTTGGAGCCAGATCTTTTGTGACGTCATTAATTACTGTGATGTCATTGTTTCGATCTGGACGATTTGTTTGTGCTTTATTCACATTTTTTATATACCATCGTGTTTCGAACGCTTTACATCGTATGTTTTTTTAAATCTCGGGATATTTATTCACATTAATTGGGCATCCCTGCGATTATGAAAAGTCAGGAAGAAGATCAACAGCTTTTTAGTCTCGATCCTGTCGTATGGACGATATATTACGAACAAGGCGACGACAGAAATATGCTACCAGTTTCTTTGGCAGCAGTCTGTTTTCGGTAAGTAACACACAATCCAAGAATGTGTGGCTATTTTCTTCCACAAAGCATGATCGTAGTATAATGAGTTTCTTTATTTTGTTAGAACCGGTTTTAACTGATGTTATAAGTAGTCTTTTTCTATGCCGGTTATTTCTATGGGTTGTGTCCAATGAATATTCTACGTTGTGCGTAATACATCTTCAAACTCAAGACATATTCGTAAGGAAATAATATCATTTGCAAGATACTCCCATGATATGAACCTCTTAGTTCATCCTGGTTTACCAAAAAACATTTTAATGTCTACAGTTGCATGATAATATATCTGTATCAATGATAGTACGAACGCACTCTATTTTAGTTCAGTATACAGTAATTTCGTCACGTCATTTCGGCCTACGTCAAATTCGCCCATACGCCATTTTTCTAAAGTAAATTTCGGTTCAGCGAAAGTCATTACGTCCGACGTTACGTCACTCAGCTACCTCACCTACGTCATAACAAAAGGACGTGAAATAAATAAACTAACACTAAACGATAAAAGGACCTAAACAATTTAAAATACAATAAAAACTCATTAAAATATAAACAAAATGTATGTACATTGAAATATTTACATCGAAAGCCATTACGTCCGGTTTACGTCAAAAACCAGGTCATGTCACGGCTTTTGTAACCAATTAATGATATAGGACAGGGTATGATTGTATTATCATTTATATCAGTGGGATCACTAACAGCTGGAAAACATTCAATTATCTCAACAACTTGTAATGTATCGTTATTTTTGACATTGAACAAAGTCCGTACCATTTTTCATTTGTCTACTTAAGATGTGAAAGAGATAGATACGTTGTCAGTTAAAAACTAATAAAAAGTAGATCTATAAGTGCCAGACATGAGGTCAATTCAGTTCCGGAATTGGAATTGATGGTAAATTCCAATTCCGGAATTGATTATCCAAAACTAACTGGAATTGGAATTGATAAATTTTTAATTGGAATTGAAGTTTCCCACAAAACAAATTTATTCCACAAATTAATTTACCATTAATTTTTTTTAAATTCAGAAATATTTCTTCCATAACAATCCTACTTGGAATATAAACTACTCGGAGTAGGTACTCATGGCAAAAAGTAGTAGATAAAAAGAGTCTGAATTGGAATTGAATTGGAATTGATAAATTTGATGCGGAATTGTAATTGAGCGGAATTGAAATTGACCCCATGTCTGGTAAATGCATAGCAATACAATATTTATCCAACATTTTAGATTATCAATATTATACATTTAGACATGTCTAAAAGAGCTGTGGAAAAGTTCGTTTCTTCGCGTGGAAAGCCAACGAATCTCTGTTCAGATCAAAATCTCATTTGTATGAGCTTCTGAAAGTGTGCGACAATACTTTATACAAAGTGAAATTCAGTTTCTTGATGGAGAGTTACTGAACTGTTAATTCAGCGATTATACTTATTCCAGCGTTTTAAACCGATGCATCCAATATTTAATAGTAAATCATAGCTTATTCTACACAGCATACTAATTGAAAAATGGATGCCGCATACGAAAATTCGACGCTGTTATGGCGCAGTTAGGTATAGCGTAGGATTCGTAACTGAAGGGTCGCGAGTTCGAGACTACGGGGCTGCAATGGTGTCACGTGGAGACTGGTTCAGTCAGCCATGGGTGAGAACCCGACAGAAAGTCTTGGCTATGTGTCTGAGTATTGGTATGTGTCCACAGTAGCAGCAGGCGTCGTGTGCTCCCGCGTGGGTTGAGAATGTGTGTGCTGGATTGAAGCAGGTCTGAGTCAGGGATGATAGTAATGAAAACCCCCCCCCCCCCCCAGAACAGCACGGCTGAATGTGGTGCTCTATAAATCAAACATTATTATTATTATTATTATTATTATTATTAATAATAATAACTTTGATACAATATATCTATCTCCATAAGCTCGAAATTTGTCAATTTGAATTCAGAGTGTATATTTTGTCTCAATATTTGGAGAGATAAATCATCATATGTTCTATTCAGTATACATCTCACGTCTACAATCCTAATTTTTATTTTGTGCTCAAATTTCACACCAGAACAAGTTAATAATATAAATTAAAATACAGAAATTAACGACAAAACAAACGGCAAATTAATCACAAAATTTAAAATCATATTTATATTTCAAATAAACCACGCAGAACATTTAACTGTCGATGTATGCGGCTACTCGGATAGCGCAGAGTATACAGTGCTGCGCTGTAAGCATCTAGCTTAGTTACTACCTGTGCTTCCTTGAGCATGGCTTTCGGTCATATAAACAAAATACTCACTCACGTACTGTCAATACGAGAAAGAGGAGGGTTTTTT
>JAODUP010000465.1:280000-320358 GCA_025642065.1 Paralvinella palmiformis | reverse complement strand
TTTTTTTTTTAATTTATAATATAAAAATTTAATAATAATAATATTTTTTTTTTTTTCTTCCTTTTTCTTTTTTTCTCTTCTCCTCTCTCTCTCTCTCTCTCTCTCTCTCTCTCTCTCTCTCTCTCTCTCTCTCTCTCTCTCTCTCTCTCTCTCTCTCTCTCCTCTCTCTCTCTCTCTCTCTCTCTCTCTCTCTCTCTCTCTCTCTCTCTCTCTCTCTCTCTCTCTCTCTCTCTCTCTCTCTCTCTCTCTCTGGTGAATCGACGCGATCGGAGACGTCATATCAACAACTCAATAAGGAAGAAATCGAAATATTTCTGCTCCTATGGAAAATTACTAACAACAAAACTTAACACGCATGTTTTATGGCAGTTGACTAGACTTAACTGTTTAGAATCGGTTCATTTCAAAGATGGCGGTTGACAGAGTCGATCGATAGAAATAGATCTTTCCTTCGTGTAGAAGGATCAGAAATCGTTAAAACGGCTTTACAAGGTATTCTATAGAAAAGTTTGTTAAAGATATATTGATATAGTTAACATTGTGATATTTATTTGAAAATGTACTCACACATATCAGTACCACGATTATATTTAAATGTAAATTAATTATTGCAAATTTCCAACTAAAACTGAAAGCTATCCAACAGTAAGAGTCTAAACGTTTTCTGACAATAACACTGACCACAATAGACCTGTAATTGTCGTTATCCGTAACATTGGTTTTTAAATTCTTAATGATTGATACGATAATACTTTCCATAAAATAAGAGGATAATTTGTTGTGACTGGATGCGAATATTAAACAACACTGATGATGGACCAGTAATCTGAGAGTATCTAATTTTTCACAGTGTTTTAGTACCTGGATTTCTCCAGTCACAGGTTGACATTTACCTTTTGAGTCGTTCAGCAAGAAGTAGATGACGACTAGAATCATGTGAAATTTTAGAGTGATACTTAAATATGTATTTTTTATAAATGTCATTAGAATGAAGTAGATCACAATCAAAAGTAATATTAAACAATAACTAATATGATTTACTGTAATAGCTATTAAATTTAGAATACTCGATGGATGACTAATAAATTGATTATGTTATGTACTATATAAAGAATTAAAGTTCAATAATAGAGAGATTAGGAGGTGATCATATAATATAAAGTGTTTTTGTGACATCAATATGTTCTACAAGGTCATGACGATCAGCATCCGCTTTAAGGATGTGATTCAGCCAACTCACAGTATTTGTGGACAGAATTAATAAACTGAATTAGAACAACCATTTGTTTTACCAGTTTCTTGTGTTTGCTATAAACTCAAAACATATCCCAGATTTGTGTTGCTACTTGAGAGGATAAATGACGATAATTAGCATGTCTGTTTCCCCGTAAATAGGAAACTAACTAGCCAGGTACAAAATGAAGTGAACTGTAAAACATCACATCTACATGATCAATTTTACAAGGTAACTGCTGCAAATAATTCCACATCAAAGGATATGTCAAAAACAAAAATGCTCACAGATGGATTTATCACGTGACTTACATACAGACGTACATACAAGCAATCACGAACGCTTAGATGTAGTTACAGCGACAAACAGCTCCAACGAGTTATTTATGTTTATTAGTAGCAGAAATGCGCTGACTAACAGAGTCACGCCGTGTGCTTGACCTTCAATATCCCCTACCAGCGACCTTCATCATCACTATGACAGATACCTGAGATCTATTGAGCAAAGATAATGTCGTAAAAGCCATGGGTACCGACAACACAATGACATACATCATGAGATAGTTTGTCAATGTGTTGGTTAATTCTCTGGCCTTCAACTTTAATAGCTTTCTAGGTGAAGGCATTTTATCATCATTCTGGAAGTCAGGTACCATCGTACCACATAAATGGATGGGCAGAGTGGTACAACACATTTCAAGCTAGATTAAAGACAGTTTGGATCAATAGCTGGCACTTATAATATTGAGATATTAATGAAAACGGTCCATGATTAGTACCTGGCCACTGTTAGATACGATACACATGTGTTTGATCACATTAATCACCAATTGTTTTGATAAAACAACTGTAAACCGAGAACACAACTGAGTACACACTCACCTGATTAGCACAAAGTATGGATTGGTGATGTTCACTTGTACCTTGGATCTTCAAATGATGATATGATCCAAGACACACTTTCTGGATCAAATGACTTCTCAGTGCATATCAACGACAAATATGTGCCCAGGAAAGTTTGTTTGGAAAACAAAATGAAAATGTAAACCGATAAACTGCTCATTGTTCTTACTAGAAACGAGTTGTATTCAAGTTCCTCATAGAATAATAAATTGATGGTATATTGATACAGAAGGGACAGACAATATCTTCTGATGTTACCTGGAATATACAATGGGATCAATATACAGTGATCAAAGCCCACTAAACGAGTATATATCTTGTCTTAATTGAAACATGATCTTCGTTAAGATCTATTTATCTATGATCCGACCAATAATACAAAGTACATTATACCAGTTCAGTGTGAATCTGCTACTATATTTGTGTGTATAGATTGAGACGATTCGGGAGAGAGCGATGAGAATTATGTAATTGGTATAAAGTCGTAGTAATTGCAGGTTTGAATTCCGGAAAAGTTGAACTATGTAATAAATACTTTAAAGAGAATGGTAAAATTCATTACTTAAAGGGATAGACCAACTTCATTTCAAATTTTCAGGACTAATACAGCTAATACTATCAAAATGTGTAAACGATCACCCACATATTAAATAATCTAGTTCAAAGTGCTGATTAATCGACTTTTAAAGGCTTGTGGGCGCCGCCATCATGAATGACAAACAACCATATCAGTTTGAGCCGGAAGGAATCTTAGAAGAGGATGATGATTCAAAATGGCTGAGATATGAACGCTCAAGAGAAACTATAACTCGTGTCAGCTAAAGAGCGCTCATGTGATGTCAGAGCATTTGAGTTTTCTCCTTCCCGCCTTCGAATCTGCCTTCCGGTGCAGCCATAATGGCGGCCCTCCAGTAATTTAGATTATTTCCCTATATCTATGATATCAGGTATATTTCGTGATTATTATTGTGGAATTTTTGGTTACTGTTCTAAGCATTACATAGTTACAAAATATTTCTGATGGTGGATTGTCCCTTTAAATACCTAGGTACAAAGCTTTCAGCTTGAAACCATCTATACGAATAATTTTAACAAGTTTTAAAACAAGCTCAGTATACATAAAAAGGCTTTAATAGTAATTATTAAAAACTATTTATTATTATTAGTGGTGATTCAAGTATATCTTTATAACTTTTGTGTGACGTTTTTCTAAGCCCTTTGAACATCAAAAATAATTTTATATATTTTGAAATGTTCAATTGTTAAAATTAATTGTAAACAGTTAGAATTATGAGATGGGTCATTACCAGAACAATTCTCAGAAACTTGTTAATTCAAGTAATAGTATACTGATATATTTATAAAATCTATATCAATTACGTTTTTGGCTCTAAATATATCAGTCTGTTAATGATGGATGGGACATCACACTAACACTGTTAAAACTTCCTTTCTATCCCGTGATCTGTCAATTTACGGTTCAATACACTAACTACATTTACCATAATTATACCTTTGTTTAGATATCATACAGGTGTGTGTTTATTTTTAACGGATAAAGTTCGGACAAAATATCTGACGTGATTTGGAAATATGTTTTTTACAAGGACAGAGGATAGAATGTGAAATAGATAAATAGTTAGAGACTCTTTACTTTTCTAGTAGCAAATATATTAGCAGCAGTAACAACAACAACAACAACAATAACAACAACGATAATAGGTAATCATCTTGTTTTCGTTCGGCTCGTTTATTAATTAACAAGAATGACAACCCAGATATATTGATGTTTAGATGTTTAATAAATAATATAATACATATTTTACAGTTCCTAATATTACAATATATCAATATAGCTAAATAGAACGTTATTGATATGTTTATGCTATTACTGTTGACAGGATATATCTAGTTGTTCATGGATACGCTAACTGTGGGTTTTCCCCTAGAAACTGTTAGATCAGCAGACAAAGGGCAAGGTACGAGTGGCTGACCAAAAATAACACACACACGCACGCACTCACACACACGCGCGCGCACACACACATATATATATATGTGTGTATTTAGCTTGACTTTCAGTTTTCTGGTTCCCATTCAATCCATGAACTAAGCTCTCTTTAATCAATTGATCAGAAGATTTGGTGGACTTCAACTATAGCAGACACGATGGTAATTAGAATTAGTTGTATTTAATTATTATATCTATCACGATATACGAGAGAGAGAATTTCTGATTAATTAATATTTCTCTTGGATTCAGAGTAATAACAGCAAGGCGAAATCTCTGCTAGGAGATATAAGTACAAAGAACCATGGCAACATTGAACCTCACCATTTTGATGCCAAGGCGCTGGTAATTATTTAATAAGCTTGATCGTTTCATTCAATTATTGACCGCATTTGGAAATTTGATCTTCAGTATATATTGTAATACATATACACACACATATATATATATATATATATATATATATAATATATATATATATATATATATATATATATATATATATGTAAGATGATATATTTTCTATACAGATATTGGCTGGTTTGAATTGTATAATGTCACTTATAAAAAGAACACCTACCCAATAGTTAATGTTTCTTTATAATGATCGATGCATCATCTGTTGAATGTGACTTAATTTTCAGGATCCCGCATCAAATATCTCGGGGATCAAGCTTCCAAATGACAGTGGCAAGTCTTCATACTATTCCAGTAAATCTCCTCCGAGTGACAATGGAAAAGAAGCTAGCTGGAACAAAGATGTTTATAAAGGGATGTTTGTCGAAGCGAAAGTAAATACTGATAAGGAGGATGTTTATGTAGGATTGGGTTATAAATGGCCAATCTAATTGATTTTAATAACTGATATTGGAATATCCGTCGTTTATTGAAGGAAATAAAATATTAATATAATTAAATCTCGTTTTATCGTATCTGTGAAACCTGTTTGTATATTTGAGGCTATGGTATTAGTTTTATTAATAGACGTAAAAGTAGTATTAGCAGCAGCAGTAGTAGTAGTAGTAATTGTAGTGGTAGCAGCATTAGTAGTAAAAGTAGTTGTATTAATAGTAGTGGTAGTAGTAATATTAGTAATACACACCAATATGGACAAAGGAATTAAATTAAATAATCACAAATAACCGAGATGTGTCAGATAGGTCATATTAGAAGAAATAAATAAAATTTTATTGATATTGCTTACCTTGTATGATAATTTTTATATATTCAACAGAAAGTCGTCTTATTCCAGAAATATTTCTTAAACTAATATGAATAATCAATTAATATATTTTCTTCACCTATAAAGTAATAAACAGAGCCAGACGACTGATAATTAATATAAAGATAACAACAATCAAATTTTAGTCCCACCTTTCATATTCATGGTTCAGAGTTAAGTACCTAAAATACTCACTCTCACTCACTCACTCACTCGGGCGCCTCCGTGGTCTAGCGGTAGCGTGTTGGACCACATATCACAGATCACTACCACCCGTGTTCGAATCTCGGCGTGGGCATATCTGAAGGTTGTTTCATCTTTGACTTCGCTTCATTACCTTGGAAGTCGCTCGGCCCATTTAGCCTACCATGTGCACAAAAGTAGCCGCAAAATGCCAATCACCATCACTCACTCACTCATAGAAGCACTTATTCACTCACTCACTCACTCATGCAATAATTTACACACCCATGTAAGCACTCATTCAATCTCACTCGATCACTCAGTCATTATACTGACTCACTAACTCATTAAACTGACTGACAGACACACAATATACTGAGTGACTCACTCATTACACTGACTCACTCACTCACTGACCAACGCACTCACTCACCCACTCACTTACTCACACACACACACAGAGAGAGAGAGAGAGAGAGAGAGAGAGACTTTCTCTCGATATCGTATGAAGTGTTAAATTAGTCTTCGAATCTTCTTGTTTAGTTAATTATTCGTTATGTTCTCATAGTGACAAAAAGTAAACAATAACGTCGATAATTACAAGCCGTAGAAAACTGATTACATTAACATAGCTTTACCAAAAGTAAATAATAAACATCTTTTAGATCAAATAAACTCATAAAATCTCTTCATTTATCATTCAAGTGTTTTATTGTCGTTGTCAAACACTGAGGTAAGAAGAGGAAGTTCAAGTAGTGTATCTAAAAGAGATATCTCTACTCATATAAATCTATTGTTATCGCAGATTAGTTTCACTTTTTGAGTTCAAGGATCAGCTGAATACCAAATTAATGATGTGGGATATTTTAGTTACAAAAAGAGTCAAGTAGACGATGTTTTCCTCGTGTATAAATCATACAAACATACAATAATATTGGGCAAGATCCAGGTCCTTAATGTGTCATTTTTACCGGTCTTAAAATCAATCAATAATGACACATCTTTATACCTCCTACTTAATAGTTAATTAAAAACGTTTCGAGATAGGTTTGGAATGTATAAGTGGTTTGTTTGGCAACGATAAGGATAAGATCAATAAAGATCGTGTGCTATATATTAAATAACTTACATAGTGGATACAAATCGATATAATTAAGTAGACGATTAGATTTAACTTGATACTGAACAGTCAACCAGAAGAAGTCGCTCTACTGAATTATTTAAGTAATTTGCCAACAAATTAATACTGATCGTTATTTCATTATCAGGATGGTAAGTAGACATACCATAAATAATACTAAGTTGATACATTATCGCTCATATATTATGCCCGATGTGTTAATTATGTGACTTGGAGCAGATCAGATTGATTAAAACATTATACAAAACATTATTATTATTATTACTTTCAGCGGTAGTTACGTAACTTCCGTTGTAAGAACTATAATTTTCATGATTTCAGAGATTGTACACGAAAGCAGGGTTGGAAAAAATCATGATTTTTCGAATAAATCAGATTTTTTTAAGATTAAATCAGATTTTTTCGAATAAATCGATTAATTTAAATTTTTCAACATTCTCGACATTATCAAGTGATAAGAAATAAGAAATAATTTTGAAAATAACTAAATATGTGGAATATCATAATAGCACCTCCACCTCGAAACTTAACATCTGTAGAGATGCAGTTTGGATAATACTTGCAGCAATATTTTTAAAGTATAGCACTGTCAACATGTTCTGCATCCAGTGTTCCCATTTACCTTTGGATCCAGAATGTATGCCAGGTAGTGTTCATCAGTGAGACTAGTGTATTTGTGTGCAGTGAATTTCTTATGATCTGCTGTAGAGAGTAGTGGAGTGATTTATTTCTCAAGTTCTGACCAGATGTCTACTGCCTGACTCAGTGTGCATCTGGATTGTTGCAGTTTGTCCGAAGCAATGCTGTCAGGAGTATTCTTTCCAGATAATCTTCAGCATTACGCTTTAGTGCAGTCTTTCACCTTCGCTGCGATTTTCAGATGAGAAGTTGCACTGCCCAATTGTCCAAGCAACTTTGCAGTGTTTCAACAAGGCTGTTCCACTGTACTTCCAGCTGCTTTATATAATAATAAATCTTTATTTCAGACTCTCAGTCCATAGTAATACAATACAAGTAACTAATTATCACAGTAAAAAAGAGATTATGAACAACATCAGACAGGTAATTTTAAATAACATCACATTAAAAAACAAACAAGTTATCAGTGGGGCATAAACATTATTAAAACAGAGGATATACTGATCATAAAATATCATTTGCTAGTGTGTAAAGTATTAAACCAGTAGCCCCAGATAAGAGAAGACAATGGAACAGAAGATAAAACAACACTCATAATAATACTATTTGAACTGAAGCCTATGGATAAAATTTGTAATATGTTTCCTTTGTAATTCACCAAAGGCAGGTATGCCATAGTGAACAAACATTTCACTTGCGCTACAATGTTTATCCAGTTTCATTAGTCGCCTAAGGGTATTATTATAGCCTATACATAGCTTTTTCATAAGGGTTTCAGAAGAATCATACCAGAATTGTGTACAGTATAGATTAGTACAGTATGATTTAAATAAGAATACCTTGACATCATCAGAACAAAAACTAAATTTTTTAATCTGCATATTTGCATTGGCATAAAATTTACAAAGTTGTCTTTTCATATCAGATTTACATGAGTAGGTTTCTATTTTTACACCTAAATATCTACAAATATTAACATAATCCAACTGATTATTACACAAGTACAATGGTGGAGATTTAAGATCTTTAAGTTTCTTTGGTTTGAATAAAATGGTCAAACTTTTCTTACCATTATACATAATATCATGATAAGAGCCATATTTTTCACATATGTTCAGTAATTTTTGCATTCCACAGGGTGACATACTCAATGTATGCAAATCATAAGCATATGCAATATGCTTAATAAGTCTTCCACCTAAACAACAACCAATGTTACTTTTTGATAAAGTCAAACTCAAATCATCAATGCATATATTAAAGAGAAGTGGTGACAGTATACCACCTTGCTTGACACCATTAGTAACAGTAAAAGTAGTGGAGGTCGCATTTCCCCATTTCACTGACATATTGGTACCAAAAAGCAATAATACAGATTAAATATATGGGCCAACAGTTTATTAAATAATGTAAAATGATTCAAACGGTGAAAAGTCTAAAAAAGTCACAAATACTGGCATATCATGTTGTTTATAAAATTCAATACATTCTTTAAGAAGATAAATACACAAGTCAGCTTTATAACATGCAGCTGTTTCTGAAATACTTCACTATCTTTACCACATGTTCTTTCACGCCACTGATTTCAATGTCCTTTGACAGCAGATTCACTGATCAATCTTGGTCTCTTTCTCTTCAGTGACTGCATCAGGTTGGATGATGGCATGGCCACAGGTTGTGGCATTTGATCTGTCACGTCTTCAGGTGTGTTTGCTTCTACATCTTGTTCTAGTTGCAGACTGCATATATCCACATGGAACTTCACCTTGGCAACAATTCCTTGAATCTCCTTGGAACATCTTTCACACAAATTTCTCAAAATAATTCCACATATAATATAGTTAATGTGGCACGGTGACACACCCGGTCAACCACAATGTTATGCCTGCTGCCCTGTATTGTACCTTTCTGCTTTTATTTCCTGGCTTCTCAGTAGGATTGGCAGTCACTTCCTTCAAGAATTATGTGGCTTCACCATGACACCACATATTAATTGATTAAATCAAAGCATGCAATTAGCTGCAGTCAGTTGGTCCCTGGCAGGTGACGATACAGATAAAGTCCTCTTCCCAATCAGTCAGAGTCATGCCTCGGTGATCACATCTATCATTTTCCTCTGTCACTTGCCTAACACAACATACCAAAGTCCAAGCATTACACCAAGCAAATATTTAATTGAACACAGCTGTAAAACTATGTGGGTCTTGTAATAACAAAATGCCAGCTGTCTTACTGTTGAGTGTTGTTGAGGATTATGATTATGAATAAGCACAAATAAAGTGAGTAATCAGGTAAGTATAAATTTAAGATAATCCGAAAAAGTCATGTTGATTAAATCAATGATTTAATTGATGTGATTAAATCAATGTCAACCCTGCACGAAAGTGCAAGCACTTATTTCTAGTATGGTCCCTTTTATTTAGTGGTTATTCACGTCTCCCCCACCACTCAAAGCTTGTGAGCTTGGTCTAATATATTTTGGGGGGTAGTCAAAAAAATATTTGTTGGGCTACTGGATTTTAATTTTACTAGCTTAGGGATTAGTGAGATGTAGAGATAATTTTCTGGCCCTGCTTACAGGGGAGCAGAATGGAAATATGGAGCCAAAATACCACGAGGTGGTCACTGCAAGAGTTTATTATGTCCTCACAGGATCTTTAACATCCTCCTTTTTTAATTAATGCAATGGAGACAGCAGTGCCATTTAACGTGGTCAGTCACCCATTATGTTGTGAGTCGAGAAATTAATCCCTGGAAAAGGTTCGACCTCTTGATGGGATTGAACCTGTGTTCCTTGGCAGTAACAGCAAATTCACCCTTTAGCACAGAGTGCAACATGCTTATCTGATAGCCCACCAGAGCTCGTATGTTTATCCACATGAGGAACTGATTGCTGTTAGACTCTATTGTTAAGAATATTCTGTAGGAAGTAGGTGACTCTAAAAGGTGTTGCCTCGCAATAAGAAAAGATGGAACAAACAATACAGGAAGTGATGCTGTACTGTGTATGACATAATTGATGGATTCACTTTCCTCACTTAGACTCAGCGGATAAACTGCCGCTATTTGGGGTTCATATCATCGGTCTAAATTGTATTCTTAAAATCATGCTGGTGGAGAACATCTCTGTCAGTATATATGGAAGACTAATTGTCATTGGAGGCCATATTAAAAGTACCGAGGATGCTGTATCAGCAAATGTATGCAAATCATGATGCTGGAAGAGAAGGTCAACATCTATACATCGGTGTTATTCCAACAAAACCAATCCCAAATGGACGAATCGGGAAAATATCCCAACAAGATGAATCCTGACTAGATGAGTTATCATAACTTAAGGGTTAGGGTTATTATGATAGGATATGAGTATATGTCCAGTACAGACACGGGGTCAATTCCATTTTTAAAATTCGAATTCCACTCAATTCCATTTGGTCCGTTCCAATTTACCATCAATTCCAATTCTGGAATTGAATTGACGCCATGTCTGGTCTAGTGAGCAAAGAATCTCATGCCCAAATTGGTTCAGTGATCTGCTTGTCTTAGTATCAAATATGGTATCATACATTGCACCATATGTTACCTCTTCCACGATACCCCCATCTAGGGCCTGTTATAGTGGTAGATGCTGCATCAAAATCGACCTCCTCACAAAAAACACAGATTGATGATCAGAGTGGCTTATTAGCATTCTGTCAAAGTCAAACGAACAAACTTAATCATGGAATATCCACAACATCGATGAACTCTGATGTTCCTGGATCTAGTGGTTATGGAAAGGGATTTTAAATACCAAGATGAACAACATAGGAGGGCACATTGCAGAAAATCTTGGTGAATAGCTTTAAGGGAGCTCCTGAACTCAGTTACGATATTTGAAGCATATATCAGAGGCTGATATTATTGAGTAAATAACATGGCATAATATGGCTAACATCAGAAATGGAATTTTGGGATTGATTATTTAAAAAAGTGGAATTGGTATTGATAAATTTGGAATTGAAGTTTCCTACAAAATATCCAATCCACAAATTAATTTACCATTTAATTTTTTAATTCAGAAATATTTCTTCCATGACAATCCTACTTGGAATATAAACTACTCGGAGTAGGTATTTGGAGTACCTACTCATGGTAAAAAGTAGTAGGTAAAAAAGAATCAGTTGGAATTGAAATATTTGGAATTGAAAACTTTGATTCAGAATTGCCAAAATGGAATTGTCTAACATGATATAGTTTTGCTAACATGATATAATATGGCTAACATGCTGTAATATGTGCCGAATACTGAAGCTAAATTTGACAGTTTTATGATTGAGGTCAAAGTATCACGCACGGCAAAAATGATTTATCCGGAATATTTGTTAGATGTGTTTCTTTAGGCCCAGAATCTTAGAAAACAATTAATAATCATGAATTGGTATTGGCTGACATTGTGTTTATATTTACACTCATCAAAATGGCTGCTAATGAACACAATCTCACCTCCTTTTCATCCTTTTGTAATTGCAAAGAATTGTTTTTAGTACATTTCTAAACTTTTAGAAAAATCTTGTTAATCTATTTAAACAGGAACATTTTTATTACGATGGTGATCTTGGCTCGATAACAAATACAATACATGATGTACAGGTATACAGAGTGTCAGGCATCGACCGAAATGTATCGTTACATGGTCTCCCGTATGGAGGTTGTGCGTTCTTATATAAGAAAGGGTTGACTTGTAAAATAACTGAGGTTAGTACCGGCAGTAGATGTGGTGTAGTTATTGTGGATTTGTTGAATAGTATCAAGTTCTTAAATTTAACGGTATTTCTGCCACGTGACTCCCATCATGATCAGACTAACCTCAAAACTGATATAGAAGTACTACGTACTCTTAAATATATATGTAACGGTGCTATAGATGGTGTGCATGTGATTATAGGTGAGTGAGTGAGTGAGTTATTATCCCAGCAAAGTATGGTATTGTCAATATTAGAGTCACATCGTTATGTACTCCAATCTGATAATCTTTAGTTTAGAGATGGTAGAATATTTGAAGTTATTTAAATTACTCATTATCCATGACATGTGCCTGTAAACAGCGCCTTTGTTTTGTGTTTTTATACATAAATCAAACTTGAAGAGTTTGTTGGAATAGAAGCCAGAACGTATCACCTATATTATTTGTGTATCTGCATAGATGATTAATTTTGTAGACTTAAAACGTCTAAGGTTGGATTTTATATGGGAAACATATTTTGTGATACTCTAAGATATGCTGATGATTTGTGTTTATTGGCTCCTAGCTGCAATGCCACTCGTATATTATTGAATATATGCAAAGAATATGGTAACGAGCACAATATTAAAATTAATTCTACAAAGAGTCACATTAGACTATATAACCTTTAGTGGTCATGTTGTGCAATGGCCAATAATTAATTTCAAGCCTCTCATTTTTCAGAGTAACAAAACAGATCTAGCTCACGCCGTAGAGATCTCGATTGTATTAATATGACCATCACAAAAGACGTAAATGAATTCACATGGAGAAAGAATTATATGTAATGAATAAATTTGGCTTTTATACCACAAACATAAGGCTGAAAATATTTTCTACATATTGTAGCAACTATTATGGATGGTTGGGCAGTAAATCAATGATGCTAGAGTTTTAGGAAATTATGGAATGTTCCTTCAATGACGCATTGTAAATGTGTAAAACATTTTTATTATCGGGCACTGTATCGACCTTCAGCTATTATGTAGATATTTATCTTTTTATGAGGGGCGCTTCCGTGGTCTAGCGGTAGCGTGCTGGACCACAGATCACTACCACCCGTGTTCGAATCCCGGCGTTGGCATATCTGAAGGTTGTTTCGTCTCATTACCTTTGGATGTCGCTCGACCCATTTAGCCTATCATGTGCACAAAAGTGGCCGTAAAACAATCATCATAAATCTTCTTATGACAGCATAAGAACAGATAACAACTCATTTGTACACACACACACACACACATATATATATATATATATATATATATGTGTGTGTGTGTATGTGATAGTTTGTTGTAGTCATCTAATACTGCTGATGGCGTTAATATTAGAATATTGTCTGTCAAAATAAATTATGACGACCAAATAATTAATTTTGATATGTCTCTGTACATTAATTGATGTAATATGAAGTAACTGTATGTATTTAATGTTGTTGCACTCATTCAACTATTGTAAAATCATGGCCGGTTGTCGAATTAATTTATGTTATGGAGAATTAATGATCGCCCGTACGTGCCGCTTAACGGTTTGTGGCCGACCAATTGTGAGATCAAATGGGTCTCCGATTTATTGATGTGCGAAAGAAGTTGGTGCTCACCGGTTCGGTGCCACTTGGGGATTTGTGGCCGGCCGGTTGTTGGAATCGCACGGGTGTAGATGTCGTAGCCGCGGGGTATGGTTGGGGTTTGTACATCACGCTGATTATACTGGGGGGAGAATTCCCCTTTATATACCGGTTTGTATGTGTGAGAGGAGTTTTAGTGGGGGATTATTTTCGACTCAGCCAAGTCAGCGGTGAATGAGGTGACCGTGCGGGGTCTACCGAACAACAACGCTGATGGTGCAGAGGGGACAATTCCCTATATATATATATATATATATATATATATGGATTTTTGTTTGGTTTTTGGAAATCGGGAAAGAGTAGTGGAGTGGTGGTTATGGAGCGTATGGTTTCGAGGAGTATATGATGTTTGTACAGTTTTGATTAGAGGAATAAAGTAGATTCGAGACCACACGAGTTCGGAGTTTTGAAAGAGAGAACTTAGCTAAGGCCAAGATCCGGGACGGCCGGCCGCGTCCCGGATCTCGGTACTTTTCACTATATTGCACATACCATTTATTACATGTAAATTATTGTGCTCTATGCTATGTGTATGGTATGAAATAAATTGTTTATTTTTATTTCAGCCGAATGACGGCGGAAAACAAACGAAGTCATCTGGTGGGAACCAAGAGTCATCAGAAATAAGCAAAATCTTTAAGAAAAAGGTGAAAAAAAATGTTTCTGTTACAGTAGAGCAGAAGTTTTCTTATACCGAGGATGGTACCCATTCTACAACATCGGCTGGTGTTGAAATTCTTTTCTGAAGAGATGCGTACGAGTACAGACCATCTATCAACAGAAAGGTCTGACTGTGAAGTAGACCGAACTTCATATAAATCATCTCTGGATAACGTTAAATCAAACATAATGTTTGTTTTTTAATTTGGCATTTCTTATTACGTTAGGATTATGCGTTTAATATGGTCTGAATAAATTACCGAACATAAGCACCAACGGCTGTAGTATATTTTAATTTCGTTATACAACTACAGACATGCAATGACATTTAGCACAGCTACAATTAGTAATAAACATTATAAAATATTTGCATACACGTTTGAGAATATTGCTAACTGAGCTATATCTAAAGTAGATCACGTTTTGATATAATAAGGTCAGAATAGATATATAAGTGAATGTTATTCTCTACAAGATGATGATAACCTATCCGATCACTGTCCAATTATCATGAAATTAGATCTTTATATAGAGTATTTACTGATTTGATTGCGTGATCAATCGATCAATCAATGTTTATTTAGAAAATGATATGTTACATACATGTAAATAAGACATAAAATGAGTTAATAATGGCATAACATTAAAAGACTATCTAAGCTTTTTGGTTGTTACTTTACATAATAATTAAAACTATTTTGAGAAATGGATAGACCTATATATCCTTAAAAGGATATACTAAATAATAAGACAAATCAAACATTATTATAAAAACCATATTTTGTATGGTACGTTTCAAACATGTATGTGTATAGAAAGCCTTTGTGCTGCAATCGCCTGTGCAAAATGAGGGAAATATCCACCCACATATCTAAGTATCTCCACACAAACCAGTCTCCTCCCCATGACCCCCCCCCCCAGAAGGACAAGTTAAATATAGTGTCTTCGATCGCTGTTCGTTGCTTTGTGTTGCCACTTCTAAGAATTGCAGAGAGTTTATGATTATTCGCAAATAATAATCTAGGAAACTTTATTACTAGTTCAAGACGTTTGAGTGATTATGCTGTATAGAAGTAGTGAATATGAACAAATGAAGAAAAATAAAACAGTTTAAAAAATTGCTGATCTTTTATACACATAAATCCCCGTAAAACATGCAAAGTACTGAGAATATACTTAACACATATGTCGAGTTGTTTTGTTTTTATGCAATTTTACAAACACAAATAAACCCATATTTTCGATATAAAATTTAGCTGATGAAAGATCTGTGCCTTTAGTAATACTGTATTCGAAGTTGTTTTGTTCTTCTGCTGAAGCAACTTAGTTTATTTGATACTTTAATATTCGACGTAATATCATGCCATAATTTTGATCCAATATGAATAAAAGTTCTGGTGTCATGTTCATGTATCTCATAATTTCTTTGAAAAATAACTTTCAGACTAATAGGTATAAATTGTCATGAAAATTTTGAAACATAATTTTTTTTCTATTTGAATATTAAACGTTTCTCAGAAGGCTGTTATATTTAATTTCTTGAAAAGAGGGCCGGTATGATCATTATACATTGAATTTGTGACAGTTCTTATAGCTTTCTTTTGTATAATTTATAACGGATTAGTAAGTGTTTTCGTAGCCGGTCCCATAACGTTAATCCATAACAATGAAAAGGGTGTATTAATGAAAAATATAGTGTTCGAAAATGTTTGGGAGATGGCACATGTTTGGCAGCACCATATAAAGAATTTGATATTTTAGCTTTACCGTGTTTGATGTGGTTTGTCCATTGGAGTTTATTATCAACGTATAGGCCAATAAATATTGTAAATTGCACCCTCTCTATAGTATTACCCCCAATTTATAATACAAAACTATCAACATTAACCTGTTGATTGTGCTTAAATATCATGTAAATAGTTTTGTTAACATTTAATGAAAGTTTGTTTGCTCTGAACCAGTCACTCACAACATTTAGATTATAATCTAGATTTTCATATAATAGAGAGATATCGGATGAAGTTGTATAAACTATGGTGTCATCAACAAAAAGAATACATTTGTCTTTGTCAAGACAAGATGGAAAATTATTTACCTATGTAATAAATAAAAGAGTCTCGAGTACGCTTCCTTGTGGTACTCCACAGGTTATATCAGCTATGACAGATGAATGACATTGATATTGAACATAGTGGTTTTATTTTCTAAATAGCCTTGGAACCAGTTTACTGTTATCCCACGAATACCATACGCTTTTAATTTATTAATTGTAGTATGGTATATTATGTCGAAGGCTTTCGCTAAATCCAACGATGGTCACCCTTCTCGTATCAAGTGCTTCAACTAAGTCAGCGTACAGTTCTGTAATAGCCTGTATAGTTGAGTGTTTAGCTCTAAATCCATATTGTTTAGCAGATAATTTATTTTTAACAAAGTTGTACAGACGTTTATATAGTACCTTTTCAATATGTTAGAGATTGGTGACAGAAGAAATATTGGTCCATAGTTATTCAGTACATTTTGTTCTTTGGATTTATATAATGGTATTATGTTTGCAATTTTCAAGGCACCAGGAAAAATTCCGCTTTCAATGGATGTGTTCATTAGCACGGCCAGTTTTTCACATATAGCGTCACTTACTAGTTTTAACATAAAGGATTAAATGCCATCCGGACCAGTACTTATTTTGTTTTTTAATCCTCTGATTATATCATTTAGTTTATTTCTATCAGTGGGATCTGGGTATATGCTGGAGCTGGAACTAAGTTTCAGGTTGTTTAGAGACTGTGTATAATCTTGTCGAGATGGGGGGATTTGGCTTTATAGTTTGGGACCTACATTAGTAAAAACGTTACAGAAGCTATTTGCTATATCGGCAGGATTACTTAATTCTTTATTACTAACATGGAATGAGTCAATAGTGTTGGATTTGTCGTTAGTTTTATTGATAATGGTATGTATAAGTTTTCTTGATGTCGTACTTATATTTAAGAAATAAATCGTGCTAGTAGCTTTCTTTCATTTTACGTTTTAGTCTATTAAATAGGTTTCGGTGTTTCTTAAAGTTTGTATGTGAGGGGTGTTCCAATGGTTTTCCAAGACATTTTTTTACTAGTCCAGGCTGTTTGAAGAAGTCATTACTTCTTTGGTTGCTCAGGGTTCTCTAATTATTTGTTTATGTGGGATAGTTTTTGTAATTTCGGGCGTAATTTGGTTAATGGTCTTTATTAATTATTCTGAAAATGTTCTATGCATCATTGGTGTCCAGGTTATGTAAAGTAGTCCAGTTGTAGTGTTGTAGTATAGATTTTATTTTATTTACTTTTGTCTCATTCAGATTCCTGCATTTTATCTTTATTAGAGTATACTTACTGCATCATAACCCTTGAATGTGCTGCCTAAGTCATCAATGTTGGAACCCTCAGTGACTTCAATATCACCTGTTGGAGAGGACATATCCTGAACAGCAAGCTCAGGAGGTTGGTACTTAGTCTAGAGCTTTCCCTTGATATAGAACTTATCATTACCATGCGTGCTTTATTTCTTTCATCACCCCGTTTTTCTTTAAATTCAGCAAAGGGAAATTGCTTGCACCCGGCCATAGATGGAGGAAGTTGCCTTTGTACAAAATGTTTCGTGTCTTTGAGACGATTGGTGTGTTTTATAATTTTGTCCATATCATTGGCGTTTAATAATAATAATAATAATAATAATAATAATAATAATAATAATAATAATAAAATAATAATATATTTAATAAGGGGGGCTTACTAGCAGGAGCCATTCAAAGGCGCTGTACAAATAATATGTAATATAATAATACCCAAATAATATGTCTGTAAAAACCCTATAAGTGATTTAAAAGATAACTATTATTTATCTGTGAACACTAAACGCACAATCACCATATGACTTCAGCCGAGACACTGGCACCTATAATAGTATCTGACTGGATGAGCTTAGTTTTCGGGATGATTTTTTAAAAGGACACCAGTACAGACAGATATTTTGATGCCATATAATTAATAGATTTATGTTATTATTATAAAATATTGAAATGGATACGCTGTCTAACAGGTAACCAATATAGTTTTTGAAGAATTGGGGTGATATGATCATATTTTCTAGTATTTGTTATTATGCGAGCTGCACTATTCTGAATTCACTGAAGGCGATTGATGTTATAATCAGATATGCCATAGTAAGAGTAAGAGTAAGAAAAATGCATTTAGAGTCGATGAAAGAGTAACAATACATTAGTGACAATCACTATTACATCTACATAAATAAGTGTAAACAATAACATTAGTGACAATTACTATTACATCGACATAAATAAATGTAAACAATAACATTAGTGACAATCACTATTACATCGACATAAATAAGTGTAAACAATAACATTAGTGACAGTCACTATTACATCGACATAAATAAGTGTAAACAATAACATTAGTGACAATCATATTACATCGACATAAATAATTGTAAACAATAACATTAGTGACAATCACTATTACATCGACAAAATAAGTGTAAAAATAACATTAGTGACAATCACTATTACATCGACATAAATAAGTGTAAACAATAACATTAGTGACAGTCACTATTACATCGACATAAATAAGTGTAAATAATAACATTAGTGACAATCACTATTACATCGACATAAATAAGTGTAAACAATAACATTAGTGATAATCACTATTACATCGACACAAATAAGTGTAAAATAACATTAGTGACAATCATTTACATCGACATAAATAAGTGTAAACAATAACATTAGTGACAATCACTATTACATCGACACAAATAAGTGTAAACAATAACATTAGTGACAATCACTATTACATCGACATAAATAAGTGTAAACAATAACATTAGTGACAATCACTATTACATCGACATAAATAAGTGTAAACAATAACATAGTGACATCACTATTATTATCGACATAAATAAGTGTAAAAAAAACCCCTTTTAAAGAAAAAACAGTCAGATAATTTAAAATGGACAATCAAAAAAGGGTTTTTAAAACTACTAAATTGTGACGTATTATATTTAACTTTTTCCGAAAAAAATTAAATGTAAACAATAATTACTCACTATTACATCGACATAAATAAGTGTAAACAATAACAAGTGCAATGAACATTACATATGATATGATTTTATACAAATGAAATATTTATGATAAAATGATATGATAAAAATATTTCACCTATTAATAATATTACATCTTAGGTATGATCCACATTTACAGGATGGTACCCAATCATGAAAAAGGGTCTTAAAACTACTAAAGCTTCGGGCATTTCGTATTATATTTGGCAACTTATTCCAATAAAATGGTGCAGAATAGGTAAAAGAATTCTTACCATACTTGACGGTTTTATATTGTGGGATACATATATTATTATCAGATCTTAAATTAATTTGTACATCTTTTGGTTTAATCAGAGCATTTATATACAGCTTCCATAAACTTTCTAATCCGTACAACATATAGTGGGTGTTTATTACAATTTTCTAGTAATAATTTATAGGAACTGTTGAAGTCCAACTTAATTAATCGTAGTGCTTTTTCTTGAAGCTTTTCAATTTTATATGTGTTACATTTACTAGAGAAGTGCCATACAACAGAACAATAATTAAAATAACATTCGATAAAACTATTATAAAGTAAAAACTTACTTGACTCATCAAATACATTACATAATCTAGCCAGTACATTAATTTGATTTCCTGCTTTCTGACAAAGGTTGGATATATGAGTATCAACTCCAGAATCTTGACATTATTCTGTGGAACAATATCATGTTTTCCTATCTTAAAACTACCTAAATTTTAATTTTTGCCAAAAACAATACATTGAAACTTATCAGGATTAACCAGCATATTATTACTCTCAAACCATGTAATCACATTGTTTACATTGCGTACTACTTTATCCTTGACAGACTCATAATCATAGCCAGAACAGACAAATGTGTTGTCATCAGCGTAATTGTATACATCAACGTCATCTTCTAATATAAATAACATATCATTAGTAAACACATTATAAGACTGAGGACCCATAAGGGATCCCTGAGCAGCACCTTTGTAAACATTTTCCCATTCACTTTTAACACTACCCAATTTTACTCGTGTTTACATTCTCGATAGTAACTGAGAAATAATTCACATGCAGATTGTGATAAGCCATATGTTTATATATAAATAATTTATAGTGTATACAATCAAAAGCACGAGAGAGATCCATTAGGACAGCACACACTACTTTACCTGTTTCTATTAATTTCTTTATATTTTCAACCAGACGTAAGAGAACAGTTTCACAACTGGGTCGTTGTCTAAACCCAGATATATAGGGGCTAAAACCTTTTTCAAAATATACCGACACCTGATTTACAATTTCTTTCTCAAAAATCTTTGACATACTGGGTAGAATGCTGACTGGTCTATAGTTTGAAACATCTAGATTGTTTCTCTTTTTGTGAATAGGACATATTTCCGCATATTTTAGAAAACTTGGGAATGTACATGTTGTTGGTGATATATTCGATAAATAACATATTTGATTACATAATATATTTGATCCCATTTTTAATCGTTTAGCAGGCAATGTATCATATCCAGTGGCTTTATTTGTTTTTTAAATTACACAAATGTGACTTAACTACACCAATACTTACATCATGAAAATAAAAATCAACATGTTCACCAAATGTTTCCATAAGGAACAGGGAGCTACAATAGTCTATACGAGATGTAACAAAGGCATGGATTACAGTTACAAGTGCTTCTTGTGTCAAGAATGCTTTTAAATAGTGGATGTTCTTAATATGGTAGTAGGCAGCTCGGCATGTTAATACATTGGTCAAACATAACCCCTAAATTGTTTAATGACCCATTTGGGGTAATCAAAGATTCACCCATCTGTAATGCTGGTGATGCTAAGTATATTTGTTTTATTATCATTTAGTTTAGAAGATTTAAGTCACCCATAGCCGAATATCAGCAATACAATATTTTTAATTCTTCAAGGAAGAGGAGAAATGTAACTCATTGTCAGGATCCAATGATATATTCATCTCTGTTTCATCAAGTATACAAGTGATACATAACCCCATATCGCTGCGCAATTATCCCAAGAGGACTTGTATAGTAGTAGTAGTAGATTTATTGACAACATAGTATTAAGATATATACACATTTTGCGGGTGAGGAAGGTTCATCAACGATAAACATTATTACAATATTTTATATACAATACAAAAATCGAATATTACATATTATGGTAATGCCCTGTATAAGTTCATAATTAAATAGCAGTATTTAGCTAACTGTGATTGGTTCACTTGAAAATGGCTAAAGAGATCTTGTAATGTTTGTACCACAGAAGAACTTCTATTTGTATGTCTGTTCGGTAGTGACATATTCTTTTTACTCGTTGTATCCAGGATCAGCGTCCGGTCTCAATTTTGAGGGCGATACGGTACTGTTCCGGTATATTCAGTGGGTTTCGGGAGTCTGTGGCTGGATGACTGTTAAGATTGGGGTTCATCTAGAGGTAACTTAGTCATCTAAAGCTGTCTGATTGTTGTATTGGCCTTTTCACTCTCATTAAGAATTGGGTACTTTGAGACAGTGCATTTTGCAGTGTACAAGTATTGGATTTTTAGCCCCATAGGTTATTGAACACGATGGACCATGTTGATTATCTTTGCTATATAGTCGTCTACATGTTATGTTCGAAGTCTTACGAGAAATTTCACCTGGTGATCTATTATCAAGCTTTTAACATTCGACAGACCAGTTTCTATATATACTAGGTCACAACATGTTTTATTGCGAAAACCAGATGACCAATAACTGAACCTTGTGGTACACCAGATAACAAAAACTGAACATCAGATAAAATACCATGAACAGATAGGATCGAAACTGTATCAAATGCAGCAGGCAGGTCCATAAGAACAAGTATTACTGGCTTACCTTGATCAATTGATATCATAATATCATTTTCACCCTAACCAAGGCTGTTTCAGTGCTGTGACCACTTTTATAGGCAGACTGTAGTGATTCATTAAGGTTATTATTGATTAATATTTGTTTAGATGGAAAGCATCTGCCCTTTCTATAACTTTAGATAAAAATATAAGATTTGAAACAGGTCTGTAATCGGGCTTATCAGAACACCCAGACACTCTTTCACAAGCTATGAGGGCATAGGGTCAACTGAACAGAAATAATTATATGGCCTTTTCAGCAACTGTCTGATGTCCGTCTCTGTAAAGGCTCAAATATATCCATCATGGACATGCAGGACTCTTCTACCAACGGCTTACCCTGTGATAAGGTGCTGGAAGGGAACTCACTGGGTATATTTAATATTTGTGGATCCAAGAGACCCGCAGATCAGCAAGAAAAGCTTCCTTGTCAATCGACTTATATTTTCTATATGAAATAACTTTAGCTGAAACAGATTGTTTCTGTAAAGATACTTTAATGTTTGTAATGACCACTTTGAGTTTCCCAATTTTTTACTGACGTCTCTAAATAATACAGCTGTCGTGTTGGAGATGGACGTATGTGATGGCCGCTGAATGTTGTATTCTGAACAAACCACATCTCATTATATACCAAACTTTAATATTGATAATTTAAAGGTAAATAAAGTACACATAACAAACTATTTCGCCAGGCATACACATGTGATAGGTACTCATTCGAACGCCGAAACTGCTAGATGTTAGACGTTTGTGGTTAACCACACTATCAGTTAAGTTACTGAGATATATGTACTTCCTGTGTGTACAATGTTCAGTTACAGATGCTTTGCTTTCTAATGCTATTTAGTAATATTAATATTTAGTAAATTAAAAGTCAAGCATTCTTATAATTAATATTTAAATAAGTACAAATATGTTTTAATAAATAAGATATTATTAAAATACTAGTAGTACATTTTCAATTTCTTTCTAAATAATTTAGTATCAGCATGTATTGTTTATATATTTATCACACACCATCACCATCATCAGCACCATTAACAGCATCATCATCAGATACATTTCACTATCATCATTACCAGTATCATCACCTCTACCATCATCATCATCATCACAGCTACCATTATCATCATCATCATCATCATCATTAAAATTTTCCAAAATTGTTCTGCCTTGTGAAAAGTTAATAGATAAATTACACCAAGTTTCAAACATGTTTTCAGAATCAATTGCAGAATCTAAATCCTTCAATATATTTTAGTAATATAAATATATAATTAAAAAGGTTAGAGGGTGTTAGTGTACTGGACATTACTTAACGGGTGTTAGTGTACATAGATGTTAGTGGACCTGACATTTGTGTATTGGATGTTAGTGTACCAGACATTAGCGTACATTGAAAATCAGGGTATCTGTTGTACCACTATGGTGACGTTAAGCCTATTAGGTACGAAACCCTCCTTTTCCAAGTCCTACCAAATGAACTGATGGGCGATAAGCCTGCAGTGTTGTCCGGATCAGATAGTGAAGGGCTAGGTCTCGATCAACACAGGAGAGTTGTTCTCAATAAAGACTCGCATTGTGATGGAAACAACTGAAGATGCTAGTCCATCCGCTTTTAAGCTGATTCTGAGAAGGAAGTCTACGGATGTCACACAGTCATCTAATGGGTTCAATATGAAAGATGACAGCGATGTATCTGATGAGCAAATGATCAACAAACGTCTGTGCAACCACGTAGATGAACTACACGCAACTGTTGCCTGCCACTGTAGACCTCCACCATTGCCATGGGCATTGGTTGTCTTGGACTCCCAATATATTTCAAAGTGAAGAAAGATTCAAGTCCAGTTCAGATGCCAGTCCACCGAGTGCCTGTAGCAAGAAGAATCAAGGAGAAAGCTGCTCTACAAAAATACGTGAATCCGAGAATTATTGTGAAAGTGCAGGAACCAACACCGTGGTTTTGAAACAAACTCATAAGAGAAACACCAAAGAAATTCAGATTTTGCATTGATCTGAACCAATCAGTCAATACAGCTATTCTGCGACCGGTGTTTCAAATGCCCACCTTAAACCAACAATTACATCGATTAGTTAATGCAAATTGTTTCTCTTTAGTGAATATACGCGAGCAATTCCTTCACTACCCTCTGGGTACAAAATCATCCATGGTGACGACAATGCACACTTCATGTAGCAGATACAGATGCCTGACGCTACTGTCTGGGATTTCCAGTGCGCCAGAGGAATTCCAATTCAGACTGACCACATCCCTTAGAGATTTGGGAGGGCATAATAAATATTGTTTCTAGTGTTTGGTGAAGGGGCCACTTATGAGCAAACAGAGAGAGACCATGACAGAGGTTTTGTTGCTTTCATGGAACGTTGCATCATCAAGAACATCAAGCTCAATCCTGACAAGTTGAAATTCAAGATGACGGAACTGCTCTTTATGGGCCACATCATCAGTGATGTTGGTATGAGATCCGATCCTAACAAGGTATTAGCAGTGACGAAGATGCCTGTTCCGTGCACCAAAGCGGAAGTACAGACGTTCATTGGGATGTGCAACTACCTCTCAGCATATGCCCCGAACCTCAGTGCTGTTATCAAAACTCTTCGTTTGCTAACACAGGACGGATCTGATTTCATCTGATCATCCACACGACAGGATGTATTTGACAAGGCAGAGCAGATCATATCCAGTGCTCCTGTTCTTATGTTATATGACCTCCACAAGCCAGTCATACTCCAGGTAGATGCAAGCGACAATGGACTGGATGGTGTTTTGCTCCAGGCAAATGATGACGGCAACCTCCAACCCGTAGAGTTCACATCGTGCAGTCTAAATCCTACAGAACGACCCTACTCTCAGATAGAAAAGGAACGCCTGGCAATTTGCAAACGTTTTCACAAATTTGATCACTGGCTGTACGACAAATCGGATGTACATGTGCACACTGACCACCAGCCTCTAAAAATAATACTCAGAAAAGCCTTGAACAAGGGTCCAGCGCGACTGCAGAAAATGATGATGAAACTGCAACGATACACATTCGATGTTACTTATAAGCGAGGTAGTTCCCTTTGTGTTGGAGACACATTGTCAAGGGCTGCACTATCCATGCCAATGGAAAACAAAGTAACAGGTTTTGAAATATTTAGGCTTCAGGTGGAGTTAGACGATCGCCAGCCAAACTCGCGGTTGAAGCCAACCACAGAGGTGCGTCTGCTCAAAGAAACACAGAATGACCCTGTCATGGCCAAGCTGAGGAATGTCATCAGAAGAGGTTAGCCTACCGACAAGGCACATCTCGATCCCAGCCTACAACCATTTTGGGGCTACAGGGATGAACTATCAACACAATGATATTATATACATAGGTCTCTAAGCATTCATACCTCCATCCATGCACACAGAACTGCTTCGCAGTATCCACTCTAATCATCTCGGAGCAGAATCCAAAATACGCATGGCGAAAGAAGTACTTTTCTGGTCGGGAATGCGAAGTGCCATACATGATATGTGTCAGGTATGCACTGCTTGTGTGAAATACGGACAATCTCTCCACAAAAGGAACCAATAAAATCCTTACCTCTACCGATATTGCCATGGCAACTTGTCAGCCAAGACCTGTTCTTACTGCACGAGAAAAGCTACTTGGTGACTGTCTGTCGTATTCGGACAGGATAGAAACTGACGAACTGTAAAATACACTGTCGGCAACTCTTGTGAACGAATGCGACAAGGGATCATTTCGCAAGATTCGATGTACCTGAAGTTTGTCACACAGACAACGGTCCACAGTTCATCAGCAAGGAGTATCATGATTTTGCGAGAGACTATGGTTTCAAACACACAACATCGTCACCGTATCACTCACAAGGGAATGGGAGAGCTGAGGCCGCAATGAAAGTCTGTAAAGCTCAACTTCGTAAATTTGAGGATTATGACAAAGCCATGCTGTTCTATAGGAATACACCACCGACAGGACATACATACTCACCAGCTCAGCGAATGTTCTGCCATCGCACTCGTACAACACTAACTAGGTGCAATTCTCTACTCGCAGCACAATCAATAAACTCGGACATAGTGCTAAAGGAGCTTCAACACAAGAGAACTCGTATGACCAGACAAATGGTCCACAACAGATGCCGCTCGATGCTAGTACTTATGTCTATGCTAAACCTCCACCTCGTCATTGTGGCGATCCATTGACATATGACAAAGTCGTGGGCAATGCTGGCTCTAGATCCTATACCATTCAGACTCGAGCTGGCATAGAGCTACGCTGCAACAGAGTACAGTTGCGACCTGCTGCTGCACCAACTGTACCCGATACGCCTCGATACGACATTCCTATGACAACAGCTGATATGACACAAACCTATAGCTGCGCCGATGGAACTACAGCGGACACATCGGATGTCACACAACTGGAGGAAGAAATCACGCCAACCAGTCCATGTCCTTAGGTCCTGGTTGATGAGGGCCAACCACAAACACGAAAATCCTGACTTTACCCGAGCCGGCCGTGAAGCCAAGAGACATACTGGACTTATAAATCTTTGAGACACATTGGGAAATGCACAATCCAATTAATTATGCTGTCGTGTGACATTTGTTTATTCTTGATAATTACCTCCAGCTGTGTTGCAGGTTTTTGTTAAATGGACATTTTCTCTTTTTTTGCATAAGAGGGGAGATGTTGATGGCCTTAGCACCTAGTGTACTTCGGGAGGAAGCTAGGAAGCTTCCGGTTGTACTCGCGGAGAATAAACGTATTGCTGTTTAGTCGTTGGTTGTGTCCGCTCACATAGTAACATACATACCTACATAACAGTTGGCACAATCGTTTCGATAATATGGTTAATTCATCTTATCATTTGGATAGGAATAAATTAGAAGGTATGCAATTAAAAGCGCGAGATACTCATGGATTTATCTCGCGCTTTGATTGAATACCTTATAAATTATTCATATCCAAATTTAGAGCATATGGTTGTTCACCTGATGTGTGTAATTATATTCTAAGTTACTACTGTAAATAGAAAACAACGAGTAAAAATAAAAGTGATTGACAATATGTCAACAAAGTTTCTGCACAAGGTTCCCTTATAGGGCCAATATCATATAATATATTCTCTAATAAGTTGCTTTGTGTAATAGACAAGGATGTAGATTATGCAGACGATAATTCTCTAATATTTTCCGGACACGAGTATGAACTTATTAAAAACCAATCGTTACACAAAGTCCACAAAGTTACATAATGGTTTGAATCAAATCACATGAAAGTCAACGAAACTAAACTTTTATTGTATTGTATTCGGTAAAAGCGATAATTTAGGCACGCTCAATATAGGAAATTACGATAGTTTCCCTGATAATAATGTAAAAATATTACGATTAAATGTGGATAGTAAATAAAATATTAGCACACATATCTCGCAAATTTGTTAAAAGGCTGGACGACAGGTACACGTTTTATTTAGATTGTCACATGTTCTCGACCCAACCTATCAAAATCTAATTATACAATAGTTTTGTTGAATACTACTTTAATTATTGTTCCGCTATATAGCACTTTTGTAGTAAAACTAATTTACATATAAAATAGCAAAAAATCCAGGAAAAGGCTCTTAAATTCATAACATAAGTTCATATAATAATTTATTAGTAAAATGTAATAATACACCATTGTATGTAACAAGGATTCGCAAATTTCTGGAGATCCCATATAAAATAATGAATAATATGTGTCCAGAATATTTATCAAAACTTATCACCTTGAAAAATTTAGCAGTAAATCTACGACCTGAAAACCATCTAATAATTCCTAAATATACGAGAGTAGCATTTGGTAAAAATAACTTTAACTATAATGGCCCGTTTTATTGGAAACGCGTTTCCTAATGATGCGAAGAATAAAAAAAACAATTTATAGCCTCCTAAATCTCATCTACGAGAATGATTATCAAAACTTTGTAAATGTGGTTTCTGTGTTTTGTGCAAAATAACAAATAATAATCATCGGATTGTATGACAAATGTTTTAACTTGTTTGAATTCATGTGAAAATTGTGTGTTTGATAATATTTCATTGTATACAGCCATTATATAATTCATTGTACATGCCTTTGTCATTTTATTTATGTCGATTCAATAGCGTTAGTCGCTAGAGTGTTGTCTGTTTGGACCATGTCGACTATAAATAAACTTATCTTATCTTATCCAAGTTTATGGAAGTATTTGCTTCTCCTTAAAAGAGAAATGGATCTTACCAAGAAAGATCTCGTCCACTCAAACGTCTAAAATTTAAAACACTAAAATATTTACTAAAATCATAATATCATATATTGTACCCCGATTACAGACAGAAATGTCGAAATGTCTGTAACTGAAGCCCCCACCAATCTGAGAATTCTCCTTTTTTTGGTAAGACCCAGTTCTCTCTTAAGCTCCCCCCCCCCTTCTTCCACTTCGTGCACGTAAACCAATGAAGACTGGTTCAAAATAGTTGAGAATAGCGTCTGATAACTCATCCTCCATTTCTAGAAATGCCGGTATTACCATATCGATAAGGAAGGAAAGCCAAAGCATGTAATATTTTGATTTGATGTTGAAATGCGGCATCTTCATCATATCGAACTTTATATCCACAAATTGTAAATGTTCCGATAAACACTTTGTCCAAGATGGAAAAGATAGCTGTTGCGAGTAGCTCTTGGAAACACAGTGTCAGCAGTATTTAGAGTGGCCAATTCAAAATCTCTCATAATTGTGTCAGGTTGTAACTCTGGACATCGGGTGTGATAAAACTTTGAGTGCTATGGAATAAATGAAGAAGAAGAATTGATCAAATAAAACCGATGACAGCCATCGTAATAGATTATTTACTGAGTGAATGGATGTTGGCCCAAACGTGATGATGATGATCTATGTATAGATAATAATGCCATTGTTGTGGTAATAAAGAGAGTCAAGAACAAACAAAACAACATTTATTAAGGCGACAAATAATTATTTAATACTTATAAAAAACGTATCAGTCAATACCTACCGAGACCTGCAAATATGCACACACACGCTCGCATTCACCGACCCTCACTCGCACTTACGCACCCATTTGGCTATATACTTGGACGACATACGTACATTTATCAACCACAGGTGTGTGTAGTATCAATAGTCATTAACTAATTACACATATTTAATAAATTAAAGACCAATAATTAATTAAACATAACAAATTCTCTTTCGTCCAATCACGTCACACAAATGACAACGAAGAGGTATTAGCATAATATATTATAGAACAATGGCGCCATCAAAGTGAATTATAGGGAAGAACAATAGGTTTAGTAATCTATGTTAAACCAATAGATCGATTCTGACAGAAGATACACATCTATCCTTAACATCGTCTGTGTGTATATAAAAGTTAATAACAAAAGACATAATACCTAACAATGGATCTAGTATATAATGAAGCAAACAACATGACAACATTGAGGTTAATATAATACTAATTTATGTCGTAATAGACAATACTGTAATTGTAGAATTATGGAACATTTAGTTAACATTAATAGAAAATGTTATTAGCAATAAATTGGTTGTCAAAATCTTACTGTCATAATACAGGTAACATATCCAGCTTTTTATCTTCTTATTTAAATCTGTAACTGAACCCTCCCCCTCTCTGTCTGTCTGTCTGTGTGTGTGTGTGTGTGTGTGTGCTTGTTTTAATACACCAAACATTGTGTTAAAACATATTAAAATCTAAAGCTCAGTAATCACTTGAGCAGCCACCATTTAGTTGTTTATTCCTCAGTAAACTTGATGTTAACAAAGAGTGAAGCGTGTGGTATTGGAGTAGATGATTTACTATATAACGGTACATTTCTATAACCTGAAATATAAACATGATGTTTGAAACATCTAAAGGGACTTATTTGAATAACACACACACACACACACACACACACATATATATATACACACACACATACACATACAAACACACACACACATATATATATATATACACACACACATACACACATACACACACACGCGCACACACACATACCCTGCCGGATACATCTGACAGGCATGGTATTCTGTCCCAGAAATATGTCGTTTTCTTTCACGGCAAACTGGATCAAAGCCAGTTCTGGAACGTGAACTTTGAACTTCAGCGTTTCATTCCAGATCACATGAAATCCTTGAATATTGAAAGCAGTAGATTTACATTATTAATAAACAAATAATTATATTGATACAAAATAAACAATTTGACACCAGTCACTGTTTATTTAAAATTGGCAGCCACTCACCATTGTTTTTAACGGGTTTTGTTTTCTCCTTCGCACAATCTGGATCTACGCCACTGACTCTAACCGTAACAGAGAGACACCTATCTGTCCGTATATGCTTCTCACTAGTATACGGCAGCTGATAGCCACTAATAAGCTGATATGGAGAAAATAGTGACAAGGTATATGTTACTATTTATGATGCTCACATAATTATACAATACCCACCATTTATCTTATATAATTATTTACTTACGTTAATAATATTTACAAAGATATTTACTATTTGATAACATTTTACGTAATAATGCACGATTCATGGGTCCATTACACCAAGTAAATATCACTATTACACACAGGTGAATATCACTATTACAAACAGTTAAATATCACCATTTCAATACAGGTAAATATCGCCATTACACAGGTAAATATCACTATTTCACACAGGTAAATATCACTATTTCACACATGTAAATATCACTATTTCACACAGGTAAATATCACTATTTCACACAGGTAAATATCACTATTTCACACAGGTAAATATCACTATTTCACACAGGTAAATATCACCTATTATAAAATTAATCACTCTTATGCATTATTATACATATCAAGAATGTTATGTATCAAGTTTATTCAGTGAAATGCATCACTATTATTATTATTATTAATGTTATTATTATTATTAATATATATCAACTTTACTAAAAAAAAAGGTATTTGTTTATTCCATTAATAATACGTGATATAATTAAATAGACATTATTATTTCGAGCAGATTTGTACAAAAATGTTCAATACTGTTTTCCTAAAAATACGTACAGTTATAGTAAGAGATCTGTATTTAACAAAAGGCCCTCTAGGATCAAATCCAGCTTCAACTGAAACAAATATCTTCTATAGAATCATTATATTTGACGTGGTATAAACTTTTGCTGTTTTAGCAGTCACCAAGTTAGCATGAATATTTAATTTCATAAATCTTTGTTTCTATTTGAGCATGATTTTGATGGTTTGCTAATAACATGATTATTAATAACCAGAAAATGTCTTTGGGGTCAGTGAGTCCAAATGAATATCAATAAATTGATCTTATTAAAATATGATGTGAATATGGATGTGAATATGGATGTGAATATATATATATATATATATATATATATATATATATATATATATGCATTTGTGTGTTCATATGTGTGTGTGTGTGTGTGTGTGTGTGTGTGTGTGTGTGTGTGTGTGTGTGTGTGTGTGTGTGTGTGTGTGTGTGTGTGTGTGTGTGTGTGTGTGTGTGTGTGTGTGTGTGTTTATCACCTTTCCTGAGAAATTCTGGCTTCAGGATGTATCCACATCCTCCATTATCCATAAACATGCCATGATAAAGTCTCATTGGTCGATCAGATGTCTGGAAGTTGAGTGCAACTATAAGAAAACAAATATAGAGTATTAATTATTGATCATAATAAATATACATTATGTATTCTGTATGTTCAAGTAATTTTTTAATGTGTTTTAAACAACATTTGATGAAACTGTGATAATAACAAAATAACCTACTCTCAACTATGGATTGAATGAGTGAGTGAGTGAGTGAGTGAGTGAGTGATGAGTTCAGTTAGTCAGTGTATCTGAGTCAGTAAACAGGGTTTAATGATTCATTGGCACAAACAGGTTATTCGTCTTCCCCCATTTTAGAGGTAAATTAAGACACAACAGAGGAGAAAATAGACTAATTATAAACCTTAAATACACCTGGAGTACTTAATTAACATTAAATGAATGTTATGAATAGTAATATTATTATTAATATGATTGTATTCCATGTATAATACTATATATATTATCTCAGTAAGAAGCTATCAATTATTAACATACCCATCTGTGAACCAACATTCCAGAGTTGATGAGGGTTATAGTTACTGGAGTCAATCCTATTACCACCTGGATAAATCCGACACATCTGTCTGATGTTATACTCTATAAATGATAAGGGATCTTCCTTTAACAACTTCGTTGCCTTCTTCTCACCAATCGATGACATCTCGTAGTAATGATCTGTGAGCAGTTAAGATAATGATGATAATAATAAATAATCATTATTAGTGATATAAACATTAAACATTTATAACAATATTTTAACTAACACAAGACCATGTAGCTCTGTGCTGCCACCTATGGTATAAGAGATCACACTTACTTTTTTCTTTCGCCGTTTCGAAGCCTTTAAATCTGACAGACTGACAATATATGACCAAATCTGATAACTCTTGAGCTATTTTGGGTATCTGAAAATTGAAAAGAAATGATAGTTAGTTAGAAATAATGGTATATAAAACTGATTGTTAAGGCGTCTTAGAAAGCGGTCTTTAGTAAAAGGATATAAAACTGTGTGTTAACTAATGGACACTAAAGCAAAAACTTATTACAGCTCTAGAGATTGTCTGCCAAACAATATCTAATGTTCATATATCACATATCTGGTCATAATATATAATAACTTCATATTTCCTGAACTAGATGTAGCCTGGCATTTAAACTCTAAATCTGGCTTCAAAGGGTGTGTAGATATTGTATGATGCCCACATGTTATATAATATATGACAACAGCAACTATATTATTAGTATATCTATATATTTAATATCTCAGAGCAATTATAGCAGTTTATACTAAAACTGGGTGTGAGTGTGAGTTTCAAGCGTTAGATGTACATACATTTAACAACACAGCTGTGGAGATCAGCTGTAAAAACAGCTTTAGGACTCATATAAACATATAAACTTTCAACTAGTTGATATAAGAAATGCTAAACATTAGAAAAGTGTAAACAAAAAAATTCGTACTAAATAAATATAAAAAAGGAACAGTCTATTGTCATGTATTTAAAAAATAAATAGACAACTAACAGATTACATCAAATTAATACATCTTATTAAATAGCCCTTAAAACCTAATATCTGAAAAAATTAATCAGTTAGTTTCATATAAAATTACCAAATATTACCTGCATCATATATGTGAGTAGTAACAAAGCATATATTGATATTTTGTTGCAGGTAATAAAGATCAAAAGGTGATCTAGGATGAACAAGTAATTAACACAATCTGTGCAAAGTAATGTCTTATGATCATTTATAGCAGAGTCAAATTATATAACAATTACTGTTGACCTCTAGATCATCTTTTATAATGACCTAGTTATTAAAATTTAAAAATTATCTCTGAAATCACATGATAGGTATTGATTGAGGAAGTTGACTTTAAGATGACATTCAATAAGTCTCATATCAGATACACAAATGTTTATATCTGATATCAGATACACAATTCTTTATATCTGATATCAGGTACACAATTCTTTATTTCTGATATCAGATAAACAAATATTGATATCAGATACACAAATGTTTATATCTGATATCAGATACACAAATGTTTATATCTGATATCAGATACACAATTATTTATATCTGATATCAGATACACAATTATTTATATCTGATATCAGGTACACAAATGTTTATATCTGATATCAGATACACAAATGTTTATATCTGATATCAGATACACAAATGTGTATATCTGATATCAGGTACACAATTATTTATATCTGATATCAGGTACACTAATGTCAGGTGATGAGTATTTATAATATTTTACTTACTTCGTCTTTCTTTTTGTCTCCTTTCTTATTTTTGATTCCTTTCATCACATCAATCAATGACTTGATAGAACCTTTCTTTTGTGTGTCTTCATCATCACCATCATCATCACGATCATCGTTATCATCATCAAATGGATAAATGGCGGACTCTCCATCACTCAGTTCATCCTCAGATGAGTCATCGTCTTCGTCATAAGCCAGATCCTGACCTGTCTTCAGTTTCTTGTACTAGAAGTTAGTTGTTAATATATAACAACAACAACAACAACAGTACAACAACAACAACAGCAACAGTACAGCAACAATAACAACAGTACAACAAGAACAATCCCACCAACAACAACAGTACAAAATGAGTTTCCCTAACTCCTGTACTAGGTGTACCACTGAGCTAGATTCTTTTTGAGGATGATGGCGCTATAACAGATGTTAATTATTATTATTATTATTAAAATGAGCTACTCTTGATTATACTTTCAACATGAGAATCTTTAAAACATTTGTCCTACAACAGATATTTCATCTACAGTTGAAACTTGTATTGAAGATAGAATGGGGTTAATTTAATTCCGGAATTGGAATTGATGGCCCAATTCCAATTCTGGAATTAATTATTAAAAAAATGGAATTGGAATTGAGAAATTGGAATTGTAGTTTCCTACAAAAAAATTAAATCCACAAATTAATTTACCATTTTTACACTTACATGTGGTGTTACCAATATATTGGAACCAAAATGATCCAGAACTTTGGTTCTTATTTGGAATTTAAAATACTCGGAGTAGATATTCCAAGTAGGTACTCGGAGTACCTATGCTCATGATAAAAAGTATTAGCCATAAAAGAGTTGACAAAATTGGAATTGGAAGACAAAATGGAATTGACCCCATGTCTGATTGAAGACATAAATATTTGGATGAACAGCAACATGCTGAAATTGTTTTCTCATCCAAGCGACATGTGAAGAAAACTGAGATTCTTTAAATCAAGGTAGGATCCAGTTATATAAATTCTTCCATATCTGTGGGAAACCCTCAGGTTTATGTTTGATAATAATCTAAGAATGGAGAAGCACCTGAGTTATATATGTAATTAAGTCCTGTTATTATCAAATAAGAAATATAGGACTTATTCGTAAGTACATAAATGATGAGCATGCAAGACTTTAGTCTAAACACTTATAATTTATGGACTGAGCTATAGCAATGTATTGTTATATAATATATCACTTTTGGCGATATCAAAAAGCCATACAGCAATGTACAGAGACAAATCTTTCCAAGCATCAGCTCCCAGGCTGTCGAACAAGTTGCCAAATCATACTAAACTTGCAGTATGTTAAGAAATGTCTTGTAAGGTTCTTAAAATCCAACTATTTATATTAGCCTATTTGTAATATATAAACCAGTGTATTTCTGTATAAAATGTGTTTGTGCTATATGAACTTACAACATGTTTTAATTAGGTTTTAAATATAAAGCATCTTAGAGCATTTCAAATTGAAAAAGAGGCTATATAAAATACTATTATTATAATATTATTATTAATTCAGAATTTTAAATATACAGGACTATGAATAACTGGGGGGGGGGAGGTTAGCTCTAACTAAAGTACAAATTACTTCATGACAGACATACAGGCAGACATACAGGCAGACATACATACATACATGAAGACAGATAGACAGACCCCCTTCCCATAGACTTACCTTTACTATGACATATCCTTTAAGATATTCTGGGGAAGGATATTGTTTTTCATCTTCAGGTATTGACTTCATATAAAGTTTATCTGTCAGGTGTAATGAGAGAAATAATTAAATTAAAAAAAAAAAAATACAAATATAACAGAAATTGAAACATTATTGTCAAGAAGAGGTAGAAATTGGGAAGAATACCTCCGAGGATGTTGAGTAGATGACCAGCCATAACCTTTTGTTGTTCCACCGAACAATGATTCTCAAATGATAATATCACTGGATAGCTAGATGAGAGAATAGTATAGGAAACAAACACTAGATGGAGACACTTGTAGACAGACAGAAAGAGAGAGAGAGGCACACACACACACACACACACGTGTATATACACACATGTACATACACAAACACGCACACAAATGAATGTAATAAGTGAAGATAAGTTTACCAGAGACAACAATCAGTGAAAAGACAATTTAACTGAAAATGGCAATAAAACTGAGATGACTTTATATTTCTGGACCAAAATTTGGTTAGATGGTCATAGATCAAAATCCGTATAATTTGACATATAATGAAATCAGATGACCGTAATAGAGAGGTTGCTGTTTTGTAAATGGATTATTGCATCTATTTACATTGGTTACTATTTATAAATGACGAAAACAATATTCCGTAAATAACATTTTGCTGTTCCTTTATGACAGAGCCAAAAACAACTTTATTGTTTATACTTTTCTTAAAACCAGAAGTCTTATTATATAGATGGACTCCAAGGTGTGACACTAACTCGGACACGGAGAAGGCGTGGTCTCTGACAGCTGTGATGACATCCTTGAACAATATTTTAGATGTCAGCGTACGACCATGATAGATAACTGGCTCGTTGTTTGGCCCATCCCAGGTGTCCACTGAAAAATAAATATAACATCCAAGGTTAATTCAGTATCACAGTCAGAATAAATAACAGTCTGGTGTCAATACATTGATGTATCAGTGGAAATATGTCAATGCTTTTGGGCGAACATGTACAGGCACACATAAATAATATATAGACTATTTATTATTTAAAATACGGTCAGAATCTGTTAATCCAGACATTGTTTATCCGACAAATCCACCTTCCGACACATATTGTCTGTTACATAACTAGCTCCATTATAAATGACTCTTTAATCCGGAAAAATCGTGTTCCACGTTCCGACCCCGACACTTCATTTCGCCAACAGAATGTGACTTTTCAATGTAACATGATCTCGATAATACGAACACGTTGCCAAATATTTCCGCTAATTCAGTCATGCAAGACACACCGACATGTTGTCAGTAATGGTTAATTAACCTAGGAGTCCGCGATAATTGCTATATCGTTGCCAATTATAACCGTCCTTGACCATATACACGGACACACGTCATGGCTAATTACAAACACAAATGTGTGATCTTCCCAATGAGCTGATGATGAGTTAATCTGTTGGACAAAGTGACACGATTATTTCTTTATAATGTCTGTAATTAACAAACATCAAAATGATCAATGGCTTCAATGCCATTCAGTACCATTGCTATAACGGCATGTCTTCACGATCTAAAAATGTGTGACACAGACTACCGCTATGTCACGGACTCTATATTCCGACATTCGTGTTTAACATGTCGGATTAACGGATTCTGACTGTAATATATATATATATATATATATATATATATATATATATATAAAAGAATAAATAAGTTCCTAACTGTGTGCAGTAAAAATTTAAATATCTTAAAATAGTTCTTATTTTGTTATTATGTAACATACAATCAATTAACCTATAACATATGATCAGTGTGTCTGTAACATACGACCAGTGTGTCTGTAACATACGACCAGTGTGTCTGTAACATACGACCAGTGTGTCAGTAACATACGACCAGTGTGTCTGTAACATACGACCAGTGTGTCTGTAACATACGACCAGTGTGTCTGTAACATACGACCAGTGTGTCTGTAACATATGACCAGTGTTAGCCAACGGACACTTAGCCAATGGACATTTAGCCAACGGACATTTAGCCAATATTTGCAGGGGGAGACATTTAGCCAACATTCAAATTTTTTGATTATGTTTATGTGAGTTTTCATAAATATAGTTGTTTCAATAAACACAAAACATTGTATGTAATTGTATTTTTGTAATTCATTGTACAAATGTAATAAACACAAAGTGATGTCTCATATTCTAAAACTTGCAAACACAGATGTTACATATAGTCTACAGCTGTTATATTCAATCGTCAGTGTACGAATGTAATGATCACAAACAAATGTCTTATACTCTAAAATCTGAAAACACAAACATTGCATATAATACATTCTTTATTTCTGACATGTTGTCTATAGGTGTACATTGTCAATATTCCTATTATTAAGTCTACATCCTATACTTTTAATATATTTGTTTGTGTTATCTATATTGTTTCCATATTTTATATTTCTTAACTGGGCGCTAAGTATAAATATACTTGAATAAAATATTGAGTCATTTAAGAACAGAACAAAACCATAGCGAGACATAATAATCTCATTTAAATTTATCGCTCAAATAATGATACGAGTATTTCTTTAAAGTGTCTGTAATTAACAAACATCAAAATGCTCAATGCCATTCCATGTCTTGCATACGGTTATTGAATTTTGGTTTAAATGCGGACGTATAACTGTATGATTTAAAAATGTGTGACACAAACTACCGGTATGATACAAGCTCGATAATCATATTCTCGTTTATCCCACATATTATCATGCAACAAACCTTGTCAGATCAACAAATTCTGACTGTACATAAAACAGAATCACTGTAAAGGAAGCCAGATCTAGTTGCCCTGGGGCCCTTTTATCCTACTAGCCTATAGAAGTTACTGGTTCCAGGTGAAAGAAGTTAAGTGTCACTGGGGATGTTCTGGTCAAGTTAAAGGTACACCAAACAGAAGCATTGTAAACAAAGCCAGATCTATTTGCACTAGGTGACCCATTTATTTGATAGTGTCTTTCACATACATGCATTTTTATTAGCACACTACTCAATACTTGGAGTATGGACAGTTGCTCTGAACTTTAATTCCCTAATAATTGGTAATGTTCATCCCAATAATTGTATAGGTAATATGATACTAATAAAAATATTTATGAATTAAAAATCATTTAATTTAAAACAAAAATCCTCATTAACAATTCAATGGTGAGTAAGTGTCCACTTTTTCATTTTGTTTAGTGAGCAACTGTCCGGGTGAGCAACTGTCCTACACCCTAATATTTGACACATGAATGTCTACATGAATAGTAGGAATATAACAAAATAATTACATTTATTGTTCTTCTGCACACAAAGTGAATATTGTCTATCTGAACAGTTAAATAGTCTAATTCAACACTGCCTCTGAGAATCCTATAGCAGAATACCATCTTAAAAGCTTTACTGTTGCATAGAAGATTGTGCACTTTAGTGTGAATGTTTACAAAGTTTGAGAATATTTGCTCACTTGATACTGATGAAACTGAATCAATTGAACATTTTGTGTAGTAGACTATTATTAGCTTGCTGATGATCACACTTTTTGCACTTTGCATATTTCTTATTTCCAACGAAAACATGTAAAACATGTTCCCAAGTGGAATTCTCTGGCCTTCCACCTTTATACAGCACTAAAGGCTAGATATCAAATAATAATCACAGTATTAGTTCAATAATTTAAGCCAACATGTAGGTATGTATCAATGTGATATAACACTATGATCATGAGAAAGTGTAACACTGCTTCAAATTAAATTCAGACTGGCTTTCTATACTGAGGTAAAATTAAGTCACATTTTAAAACTATCATATATCACCTGGGTTATGCAGTCAGATCTTAACAACATTACAATACATGTATGTGTCAACATTGGATAGAGGATTATTCTGAGACTAGTAGATTATCTGCCATATATACAAGTAGTAATTACCCACATGCCAGATATAGTTAAGTAGTTAACGGTGTTAATAACGTCTGTGTAAAACAACCTCCCAAACCCTGACATATCATTATTTATTTTTATATATAATAACGGAGAAAACAGTATACATTAATATAAATATAAAAATTGTACAAAAAGAAGCAATAATTATTATTTTGCTGTCTGTAACGGTATCCGGACATTTGGCCAACGGACAGTTAGCCAACGGACATTTAGCCAACAGACATTTAGCTAATATTTGCAAGGGGGACATTTAGGC
>JAODUP010000465.1:257500-272500 GCA_025642065.1 Paralvinella palmiformis | reverse complement strand
TATGTGTCTGAGCAATGCTCTGCGCCTATAATGGCAGCCTGTGTTGGATGCTCCCCGGGGAGTTGATGTGTCTGCTGGGTTGAAACAGATCTGTGTCAGGGATAATAATGTACAAGTGTTTAGAGCAAGATTTAATCTTGAATAGGCACTATAATACGGTATATATATTTTTATTTTTTTATGTTCTCTACACCAAAATATATTAATTCACCTATTTAATACGTCACTCAGATGTGAACTCAGAATAGAAGCTTGTTATGGCGAAAACTACCGAATTACCCCCCCCTCTCTCCACACACACACATACACACACACACACACACACACACACAATATATATATATATATATATATATATATATATAGTGCTAAGGAAAAACCTTTGAAACTATGTTAATGTTGTTAACATATGACAAAATGCAGAAACGCAGGACAAATGTAGAGTTTGGGAAGCTACCGAGCCGAGCACAAATTACCCAAATAAATTTTGCGAATGAGTGACAAAAAATCAATACGAAAGCACAAAAAAACGCACTCGATCTACTTCGGTCTTTGCAAATCCGTACGAAATACAGCGAAAATGTTATGAACTGACTCGGTACCATTAATTCCAGGGTACGTTAGGGCGGGTATGTGCTAAAATACGGGAAAATAAGGATTGATGATTGTTGACTTGTCCTCGAACATTTAGACAGATGTTATAGTGACATTAGTCGGACTGGCAACGTCACGCGTCGATCAAACCGAGTGATCGGTAACACTGTATATATATATATATATATATATATATATATATATAAATCAAGACAGCGAGGTTGAGAGTTATGAAGTTAAAAGAGATAAAAGCACTACTCATGTCAGTGTAGACAAAAGATAAATAGAACAAAGTTGGATAGCTTAGTGTCATTAAAGGAAGACATGAACAGATAATGGAATAAATTAGTCAAATGTATAACACACACACACACACACACACACACACACACACACACACACACACACACACACACACTTTTCTATCACCAGTTAACTAAGTCAGTATAGGAATCACTTACCAAACCCAAAAAAGAAAATACAGCAAAAAAAACCAATAAAAAGATGTTTATTCTAACTTTATAATGATATTTTCTATAGAATGCTCCGTCTAGAGAACTTCAACTTCAAAGACACGATTATGTATTTAGTGTTTACAGCGTCATTTGTTCGGAAGTTTACTGACAGAAGACACCCTGTTTGTACCCGGGGGGGGGGTGGGGGGGGGATGGGTAAAGAGAGACAGAGAGAGCGAGAGAGGGATTCTTATTTAATACATTTGTCATGGTGGAGAATACAGTAGTTACAAACACCATCTCTCCACTAGCAATAACCGACGGGGGGTGCTGGATGTAGTGCGTCTTGGAAGATGATATAACGTAGATGTTAAAGCCAGACACAATAGATGACACCTATATCGTCAGATTTATCTCTCTGTTGTGTACTCTGAACTCGATGTTTGACAAGTCCCAAGGCCGGACAAACGGATAATTGACTTTGGTGTGGCCTATGTAAACAGAACGCATTGAGTCATACCATGGTGACTATGACAGTGATGTTATTAATACTAACATAGTTACTATATAATACATTAACGTGTAGGTGGTTAGAACAAAGTCGATCTGTGATGAGAAACAGCCAAAAGACAAAGAACTATATTTAGAAAAAGACCACGTTTTTGCCTGAAGTTACTTGGCCTTGCGTAAGTAGGCCAAACTATTTACTTTATCTGTTTAATATTGATGGTAAGTTTGGGAGGGGAGGGGGGGTTCTTGAATAAAAATCCCAGCCAACAAGCTAGCTACCGAAGTCCCCCCCCACACACACACACAGACAAACACATGAGTGCACGCGCACACGCATGTCTGTCATGAGTGAAAGACATGCAGACAGACAGCTAAACTGATAGATAGACAAGCAGACAGACAGGCAGACAGACAGACAACTAGATAGATAGACAGATAGTTGTACGTACAAATATTAATATAACCAACAAACAAATTATACTGATGTAGTCAGCCATTAAGTTAGTTATATAGTTAGTGAGAGAGAGAGAGAGAGAGAGAGAGAGAGTATTATGTAATTTCGACATATTTTATTTATAGAAAGAGAACAAACAGAAAAAAATGGAATCAAAGTAGAATTAGTTTCTGTAGATTTGATGTTTTTCCGCAGTCAAAATAGAACGTTATTATTTACTTAACCATTTATTACGTAGACTCGTACTGCGAGGTAAATAAACATTGTTAGTACAAAACTTATGCATCTTTATATAACAACATGTCGTTAATGAGGCGTGAACCATTTTAAGTTTTAGCAGTTTCGATATATGTACTCCCCAAAGAACTCCCTCCCTCCTTTTGAGAACTATTCACTGCCACACCACAATCAACCCGTCAGGGATTGATTGATTGGTAAATTGATTGATTGAAAAAATAGATCGCTTTATTATTTGGCGGTATCCCGTTTATGACTGAATCAACCAGTGGGGTACTTAAACGTTCACCAGGGGCTGATTATTGGCTTCTAACCTAAGATCCTATCAGCAACGCTCCACAATTGCCCACATTTCAGCTGAGCGAGTAGCAGTGATACAGCTTTGCGCCGCTTTTTGTCTATTTGGATCAGATTACGAACAGATGTTAGTATCCAGAACCCGACTGCGCTGTTTGGATTAGCGGCTCTTTGTGTGCTGCTATACAATGTCTGCAATCAAATAATAACTACATGAAATAAAGGTCGGTTTATTTTCATCAGTACGTGAGGGATGTTTCGTCTTATCGTCTCATTTCTTTAGACAGTCGCCCCTTTAATATTTGACTCAACAGACCGATCCAGGTGAAATGCGTTGCATCAGTTACCAACTGCGGTCTCGGGTTAGAAACAGAAATGTTTCATTAATGGTAATTACTGGAAATCTTTCAGCAAATTATTTTATATTACACGGAGACTGAGACTAGTGTTTGAACTGAACGATTGTTTATTTTCAAAGGATTTAACACAATACTTATTACGATATAACCCAATGAGTGAGAGGACCGATTTTTCCAGATGAATGACACAGCTAAGCCTTAGTTATTCATATTAACTTGTAGGGGATTTTTTTAGCATGGGTTAATGTTGATTAGATAAATGATTTTAAAATTAAACTTTTAGCTGAATATAAATTGATTTTAATGAAGATTTTCTAAATATTTAATGTTGAGTTTTTGAGATATAATTTTTGTTTGTACTTGGCAACCAATCTTATATATGTATCATATATATAATATATATATATATATATATATATATATATATATATATATATATATATATATATATGTTCATTTCAACCGGAGCTCATTTTTATTATAGAATGTTACCCATATATTTACATTGCATACTGTATCAAATGCTCTATTTAGACAGTAATTGGCTCAGTGACAATCAGCAAACATCGATACTTCTTTGTATGTTGACATTGGGGTTTCCATGTCAACATGTTCACTAGCTTCGTGGATCAAACTTTCTCACCTGCTTCATTCATAGATGGTTTGGGCTGCTGCCAACATCCGGCCGTCACATCTGCTCAGGTGACCTATGTGTCTACCTGTCGGAGGATGTTTTGTTTCATTTTCACTGAGCTGAATGTTTTTTTTTCAGTGATTCAGTTCCTTTATCGCTGGTTAACATCAACTTAGATTTACGTACTTTATGGCTGTGCACGTTGCTCTTCATGTGAAACTAGATATCTGGAAAATGTCTGATGATATTATTCCAATAGACCAATGTTCCAACAGACCAATGTTCCAACAGACCAATGTTCAAACAGACCAATGTTCAAACAGACCAATATTGTAACAGATCGATGTTCCGACAGACTAATGTTTAAACCGGCCAATGTTCCAAAAGACCTATGTTCCAATAGTCCAACGTTCCAACAGACCAATGTTCCAACAGTCCAACGTTTCAACAGACCAATGTTCCAACAGACCAATGTTCCAATAGTCTAATGTTCCAAAAGTCCAATGTTCCAAAAGTCCAATGTTCCAGCAAACCAATGTTCCAGCAAACCAACGTTCCAATAGACCAATGTTCCAACAGAACAATGTTCCAACAAAAAAATGTTCGAATAGACCAATGTTCTAACAGACAGATGTTCCAACAGACAGATGTTCCAACAGATAGATGTTCCAACAGATAGATGTCCCAACAGATCAAAAACAATAATTTAAAAATAAGCTAGAGGAGCGTTGATAATTAATTATGCGTGAAGGTATTGTGTATTTTTCTTGAAAAAGACCGGATACTTGAGTAAACATTTTACATTTTCCAACGAATCAAACCGTATACACGAAATTATTAATAAATTATTAATTTTAAACGTCATGGCAAGACAATGTAAAATAAATATCAGTGCCAAAATAATACACGAAGTAAATGTGCAACAAATATAACACACAGGCACACAAACACGCACGCTCTCACGCACACACGCACATACACATACACACACACACATATATATATATATATATATATATATATACACGCTCAGACACACACACACACATAGACGTTAAAAAGTGACAAATAAGTATAACAAATATGTCACACATACGTACGGTAAAAATGTGACAAAGTTTTGCAAGGCCATAAATTTACCAGGTTATATTTGTTGGAGTTTATTTTACTTAGAAAACATTTCAAGTGATAACAAAATGGGACAAAACTTATGTCGTCTAATTTGAAACAGCTCCTATGGTTATAAGTAAAGTTATGGTGAATAATGACACATCCTTCATTAACATCAACAGGTGGCTAACAACAAACTGGGACAATAGGTATTGTTAAAAGAATGTTCTCAGTGTAATAGAGTTTAAATTGCTCCTTTGAACGTTTTATGAATTAAACATACCTTAACTGCTTTCTTTCCCTACCTGTCTGCGGCCCATTTAGACTACCATATGCACAAAAGTGGCCGTAAAACGTCAATCATCATCATCATCATCATCAACTCTACCTGTCTAATTGGAGTTATTCTTTCATTTCTTCACTGACAATGTTTCATATTTTTTATAGTAATCAACATTTCTTAAATATTTCTGTATTATTCGATTACCCACGTGACTAAAGGTTAAATTTGGGCTAATTAGTATTCGAGTATATAACGTTACATTCACGTTATGTGTGCAGTATCTAGCTATATTATACACCTGATAGATGGTAATATTTTGTAGATGATAATTGATGTTTTGTAACCGAGATTTGGAGAATGCCAACATATGCCAATTACTTATGATGGCACGTCCTTATCTTACCTTAAGGAGTTCTCTGATTACGCAGTGTTAATAATTCCCACAAATCTCGCCTACCTGTGTTTATGGGACTTTTTGCCAAGTGTTACCAACAAAAGACTCACTCACTCACTCACTCACTCACTCACTCACTCACTCACTCACTCACTCACTCACTCACTCACTCACTCACTCACTCACTCACTCACTCACTCACTCACTCACTCACTCACTCACTCACTCACTCACTCACTCACTCACCACCACTCACTCACTCACTCACTCACTCACTCACTCACTCACTCACTCACTCACTCACTCACCACTCACTCACCCACCAAACCCACCCACCCACCCACCCACCCACTCACTCACTCACTCACTCACTCACTAAAATCACGGTACCACCTGAACGTCCTCCTTTACTTTACCTAGAACGATAGCCTAAATATTTTCTATTGACAAGCTCTAACAGTGATTGTGATGATTGTGATGATGATGATGATGATGATGATGACAAGACGACGATGATGATGATGACTAAACCATTTACATATATTCAGACCTCATCTTCCTGTATGTTGTAAGAGGTAACTAAAATAGGCAAATTTCTTGTAAAATCTCTTTATAAAATTGCAACCCCCCCACCAATATGCCCCATTTACACACATCATAAGCCACAGAAATCACGCTAAAATTAAAGTCACAGTCTGAAGCACTTTATGTCTGTTTTTATGTCCTTTTAACTTCGCTTCATTCGTATTCAAACGTCTACTTGTGTTACACCTATATATCTTGTAGTCAAAGACAACTCTCACCATCCCCCTCTCCCCGTGTGTGTGTGTGTGTATGCGTGTGTGCGTGCGCGCCTCTCATTCATAGTACCATTTTAAGTGTTTACAGAATCATCAGATAGTGAATATTACGGGTAATAAAATACAAGGTAAGTATTAGGCAGGTTAATGCTTCACTGAGTAGCCAATTGCACACACACACACACACACACACAAAATGTGTCAGAGTTGTGGACTTATATTTCCACAAGCAGACAGAACTCATCCCCTTGTTTTTCCCCTTCTCCTGCTCATCATATTAATACATAGCTATCTGTGCGTGTATATAGTTGTACTTAAATCAAGGCTACAGTCTCAATATTGTGAACATTAAATATAACAATAAGAAAAGAGATGAAGTTCGGCCGTAATTAATAGTGACTTTACAAGGTCATATAACATGACATATCTTGTATACCTGAGGCTGCTTAAATATATACCATCATGCGCTTCAATGTATGTGGACTACCATTGTTAGTTTGTAGACCAAGACATTATAGTATTGTATATCTATCTATGTGATATTTATAAACTTTCAGTGAGTGAGTGAGTGAGTGAGTCAGTCAGTCAGTCAGTCAGTCAGTCAGTCAGTCAGTCAGTCAGTCAGTCAGTCAGTCAGTCTGTCAGTTCAATCAGTCAGTCAGTCAGTCAGTCAGTCAGTCAGTCTGTTAGTTCAATCAGTTAGTTCAATCAGTCAGTCAGTCAGTCAGTCAGTTAGTTCAATCAGTCAGTTCAATCAGTCAGTTCAATCAGTCAGTCAGTCAGTCAGTCAGTTCAATCAGTCAGTTCAATCAGTCAGTTCAATCAGTCAGTTCAATCAGTCAGTCAGTCAGTCAGTCAGTCTGTTAGTTCAATCAGTTAGTTCAATCAGTCAGTCAGTCAGTCAGTCAGTCAGTCGGTCGATCGGTCGATCGGTCGGTCGATGATTTGTTTAGCCTTGGTATGTTTAGTCGATTCCCCGATTTATGAGGTGTGTTCACAACATACGCGTGGAGAGAATTATATTTATATATGAAACATTCACACATTTATACAAAACAATAGTCTAGTTTGTTGACTTAGGAAAACTAACATAACACACACACACACACAGAGAGAGAGAGAGAGAGAGAGAGAGAGAGACACACACTCCGTAGACTAGTGTTCATCTATCTCGGTCCACGTGTACTCTGTGTGTTTATAGACTGAAAAGATTAGTTTATAGACTAATACAATAGTAATTATCTGGATTACATGGACTGACGTGGTATGTGTCATTCGCCTAACACTAGATATACACAATCTATCAACCAAAAGTATCACTGTAGACTACGAGTCAATGGGTCTAATGTGTTGATATTCTATAGACTTGCACTGATAAACGTGTTACATAAACGAATAACTTAGACGCTATAAGTGAGGTTAGAACACTAGCTTCGGACAGATGATCATCTTCATAATCATCTTCATCTGACTATTTATATTAAACGATAACATTAGTACAGTAGGACCTGAATTAGCAGTCACGTCTATAGACAGTCGCCGATTATTTGACGGAACTGAATATAGATGTGTTACTGTACACCGAGTTGAGATGTTTCAGTCTAATTGCGGTTGTTTAGCATCGACGCTGATCACACCTGTGACATAAGGTCAAGTAACGACTTCCCGAGGAAACAACCCGCAAACAATGGTATAGTCGGATTCGAACCTGTGACCTGAAGGTTTGCAGTGTGATACAGAAATCGCTGTACCATCTGAGTGCCCTCCTTTATTTTACATAGAACGATAGCTTAAATGTTGTCTTTAGACAAAGAGACAAACTCTAACAGTGATTGTAATGATGATTGTGATGATGATGATGATGATAATCATGATGACAAGACGATGATGATGATGTTGATTAAACCATTTACATATATCCAGACCCATCTTCCTGTCTGTTGTAAGAGATAGCTAAAATAGGCTAATTTCTTGTAATCTCACTCACTCACTCACTCACTCACTCACTCACTCACTCACTGCATGGTTCATTGCAAAAACTGGTTCAAAACTATTACTTTCGTAAAAAGGCAATTAAATACTTACAGTCATTCAATAATATATATATATATATATATATTACATAGACCTCAAAAGATAACAATTTATAGTCAATTACATCACTAGTAATAAAGGGTGTGTTTGTCAGGTAAGGTACGAATTAAGCTCATTACAGACTTTATAACTGTTTACATATCCAGTTGTGAGACTGTACAGCGAGCCATCTGTAATAACTGTGAGATTATTATGATATTATATATTTAACTTATCATTGGAAGTAACTTATGTTGACACAGATGGAGCAATGCTTTTTGAGTAAACTGGTTCTATTATTCGATAAGGTACTTTACTCTGTGATGTTGCTGGTGGTATTTAGATAAAGCGCACGCCTAGAACTATCTCACACCTGTCTCTACTATATGTGTATGATTTTTTTTTCTCGTACACACACACACACGCACACGTCTTACGTACTCACAGGGTGTTATGCCGTACCGGAACACGGGGCAATATATCTGTCATGCATGAAAGGTGATATACCATTGGGGCGGGACTTTTACATGTACTTGTATACGTCTACCTGGCGGGGTATTGTACATGATGTACAAGTCTATATGGTGATGTCTTGTACACATATTTAGGGTGGTGTTCTGTACACTTCTAAGTGACGGTGTTTAGTACACATGATGTACCTCGCATGTCTACAAACTTGTATACCTTAAATGTCTACAGGGTGGGGTACCTTATACGTATAAAAAGTGCCTGGGTCTACGGGGTGGTGTTATATTGTCATGTGTGCTGTATTGTTGATATCCAGAAGATGACCCCCTTATCCACCACAGCTATAATAACTGATGAGATTCTGATGTAAACAATTGTGGAGTAGTTGTTTTTAAAGCACCCGAGGTGCATTTCAGTCAAAGCAAATGTCATTTTGTGATGTTTTTAAATTAAAATGCTTCTAGATTACAGTAAAAGGTGAAACTAAACACGTCTAGATGTTTATTGGAGGCGCGTTTGTTGACATTGACAGGATATAAAAATGTTATCTTAAAACATCTATAAGTATCAAGTTTAGAATTGTTCACGTGAAAATTAGATTTATATCTTCTTACCGTCAGACTCTCTATCCATCCATCCATCCATCACCATTCACCACACACACACCAACATTCACACACACACACACACACACACACACAAACACACCTTCTGTCAATTTGCAAGCGTTTAAATGTGTACACCTGTGTATAATTGTTTATATATATATATATATATATATATATATAAATGGATCCGTCATTAATGTATGTTAACATGTCTATATGTTTGTTCCTCAATCTTATCTGATAAGATAACACGTTGCTGGGTAGATAACTATGATGTTCTGATCTTTATTGGGACACTTGAGTCAACAGAAATCACTTCAAACCACTAAAACTAGACATAATATTAAGTGATTTAATCTCTCTGAGCTAGCCGTAATATATAATATATCAAGTGATTAACTTACCTGATATTTTATGTCAACAATAAGATAAACACAAAGGTTGTTGATAAAGCTATCAGTACGGAACTTTGTTATATAGACAGACACAAGGTCGTTATTTGACAACAAATAATTTGTACAAAACGAGAATTGGATGACATTTTAGAGACAATTATTATTGATTCTCGGAAACTAAACTGGGGGGGGGGGGGGATTTTGGCACAAAAATCTGATAATGAAACTGAACTTGTTTGTCTGTTAGTTAGGTAATATGAAATATAACAACAACAACAACAACAACATCATCATCGGCTACAATAACAACAGCAACATCAACATTTCGTATGCCTACTTTCCAAAATCTATTTATTTGAGGGATTTTGAAAAAAAGTTTCCCTTTAATATATATTATATGGTAGAGAGATCCGTAGCGTGTTTAGGTCACAGATCATTGAAGTATGTATTAGGTTCCAACCCTAAGGTTGAAAGGCGTTTCATGTTTTTGCTCATCCTATTATCTTCGGGAAATAATTAGTTCTGTTTTCTTATCATGGCATATCTGATTATAACATTAATCGCCTTCAGCGAATTCAGAATAGTGCAGCTCACATTGTAACAAATACTAGAAAATATGATCATATCACCCCAATTCTTCAAAAACTACATTGGCTACCTGTTAGACAGCGTATCCATTTTAAGATTCTGTTAATAACTTATAAATCTATTAATGATATGGCGCCAGAATACCTGTGCGAACTGGTTTCCATTAGAAAGTCATCCCGAAAACTCGGATCATCCAGTCAGATACTATTGCAGGTGCCAGTGTCTCGGCTCAAGTCATATGGTGATTGTGCATTTAGTGTTGCAGCCCCCACTTTGTGGAATAAGTTGCCGGCAAATATTAGAAATGCGTCGACTCTTGGAAATTTTAAGTATCTTCTAAAAACACAACTATTTAAGGTCGCTTTCACAGATAAATAATTATTATCTTTTAAATCATTACAGGGTTTTTACAGACATATTATTTGGGGTATTATTATATTACATATTATTTGTACAGCGCCTTTGAATGGCTCCTGCTAGTAAGGGCGCTTTATTAAATATACATTATTATTATTATTATCATATGCATAAAATTGGCCGAAGAACAACATTTACAATAATAATAATAATAATAATAATAATAATAATAATAATTTTTTTTCCATATTTGTATTGTTGACTTTTCTTACACAAGAGATCATTATATAATCTTACCTGTGATGATCTGGGCGTTATCATTGACTGTTATCTTCTTATCAAACAGTTTCCGGTAGACGTAGAATGATCCATAGAGACTGACGACTGCAGACAAAGAGTTTGGCAAGAGATGCCACAAGATGAAGGCTACTATCTCCAACAGCGATGCTGCTTTCAACAATACCGAATGGTCCACACCTCGCCTAGAGAGGCGATAGAACAACACGCCAGATACAATCCGGATCAGGATCACGCCCGGATTGAGGACGTAATCCAGAACGTGTATCAGGGCCGTCATGGTAAGTTGAGCGCCTTGGGCCAGACACTTGGTCAGATTGTCGTCAGTAGGCTCGGTGTTGGTTGAGACCCGACTGTGGTCCTCAATGGTCCACGAGTTAGTTGTTGGCTCTAAAGTCATCGCGATAGATGGGGCTACAGTGATAAGGCTATAGTGCTATCTGATCACTGAAGCGGTGACCGCGGTGGATGATGGGCACGCCGCGTCCTGACAGGGGGTTGTCCAATTATCATGGTTTGCCCCATGGGCGCGAGATCCGAATGGTTGATCGACGTCTCTACGAGAAGTGGGCACTACACAGAGATCCTACGGGTTAAGCGTTCAGTCGATAGATAAACTGGGCTTGTCCCTTTGGGCCTGGACGCACTCTCTCCGGTAAGTGGCACACGTACTCACTGAGTCACTGACGCTCTGTCCTATAATTATACACTGGGCTAATTCGACGATCCTGCGGAGTCGCTCAAAACCTCAACCTCGTTTCTCAGCGAGTTATCTCCGGTGGCCCAGAGGTAAATATTTATCTACGAGAGACAGTTGTGACTTCTGTCAACGAGATGGCTCACTCAGTAATGTTGGCCAACTGTGTTACTGGACGGAGCAGATAGTAGGTTACCAGATGTAGAGATAGGGGGTGGGGGGAGTATTCGACCTTTAGGGGTCATCATGACTGATGACACACGGGCAACATCCGGTCGTGTCCATACATCAGGTGCTTCAGCGTTGATAGTTGACCTAATTTGATTTGGTCTTATTTATGTGGACCCCCCTCTGTGTGTGTGTGTGTGTGTGTGTGTGTGTGTTTAGGAGTTGATGGAAGGGCACTGACACAGAGAGTCACGATTAATTTGCTTGATTAATTAGTGAATCGGATACAGAGAAACAACATGTGTGATTGATAGATAGATAGTTAGATAGATAGATAGATAGATAGATAAATAGATAGCTAGTTAAATACAATATATATATATATATAAAATATATATATATATATATATATATATATATATATATATAGTTATTACTATGTCTAGATAGATAGGTTGCCCCACACACACGCACGCACGCACGCACGCACGTACCCCCACACACCTTCCTGCGGTTATTTCAAAATAAAGACTTCAATTCTACCAAAAAAATTCAATTAGAAAATAATCTCTTAATATTTTAGATATTTAGGTACAAAGAAAAATTTGAAAACTAAAGCACGATTTATCGAGGGCCGTTATAGCTAGCATTAAATCAAATAAACGTACACACTTAGATATAAAGTATTGTACAACTGGAGCCAGAGTGAAAACAATATTTTTGGATGAAATATTCAAAAAGCTTTTGTTTTATGAATAACTTGAAAAGTTATCGGTTATAAACTTAATACGGCATCAGTAAATAACTTCCATTAGTTTTTTGTATATTCATACCTAACATTATCATAACAACGAGGTTATGATAATTGTTATGTGGATGAACTATAAACTGACCAATCATAAAGGATAGCGAGTTACTTTGTGCAGATACTGCGATTTATTTATCGGTGTGTCTTCTATAATTTGAAAGTTAAACAACTAAATGAAGATATGTTTTTAGAGATCCAGTACTGATTCTCTGTCTTCTTGTCTACTGAGGTGTTAATACCTGTGCCTTGTTTGAAGTAGGTACACCAGTCAACTATATAAAATTGATTAATATAACTACGTTTTATTTCCAGTATAACACCGTTTTTGGAAACAGTTTTTATTTGTAAAACAATAATTAATTATAACAACAGCAGATTAGCCAAATAATACCAGAAATATACATAACGCCCCCCCCGAATAGCTTCCAAACAGACGGACAACATAATAGATTTAACAGATAGAATATTTTATAAAATTATTAAAACACACACGATGCCAGTTAGTAAACCGGAAGTATAGCTGTAACAATGCATTGTTTATATCTCTATGATATCAGAAATTATTGCACACTCAATGACACGTTATGATACGTCTGTCAAGGTACGGCGAATTTCGACGAGCCTAGATACTTTACAGGCACGCACGCATGCACGCACATCCACACGCACGCGCACACGCACGCACATACGCACTCATACACACACACACACACACACACACACACACTGACACACCCCTTCCCCATCATATATAACGGTAAGCTGACATCGACAGTCACGTACATATACTTCCAAAAGTCTGTTCCATGGATTGGTTATTTCCACGAAGACTATTTCCATATATTCTCACATATACTCTCACATATACTCTTATATTTACTCTCACATATACTCTCATAACTATGTGCTATGGATTAAACATTTTCCACTTTCCACGTTTATACTCCCATCATTACTCATTCTTCAATTCATCTTTTAGTATTCGTCTCAGAATCTTGCCTGTTGCAGATTTGGGAATTTCCTTTATAAACTTCACTCCTCCCGTAAGCTCCTTAAACGGGGCCACTTTATCTGGAATAGGATAAACTCGTCACAGCATATTATCTAACCGAAACCGAAGTTTACTTGTATTGAAATATGGCGAATGAGTGAGTGGGTGAACTTTTCTCAAATCTGGTGTACGTACTTTATTTACATATAATTAGTCTACTAATAAATACTACTCAAACCATTAGATGTTATTCAATATATTTTAAATAGAGATACGTTTGTACAGACCTATATATAAACAATCAACATAATGCCACTCTATTACTAACTTTTAACATAATTCTGTATATCCTCTACAGTAGCTGTTTTATTTGGTTTTAACACGATATAAGCTAGAGGTAGTTCTCCTGTGTTCTCATTAGGTTTACCGATAACTGCCGCATCTTGTACTGACCCGTGGCTGACTAATAAGGCTTCTAACTCAGCTGGCGCCACCTATGGGATGTTTGGACAGAAGTTAATATTGCGTAGATAGGCATATATATATATATATATATATATATATATATGTTTATATATATATATACATGTGTGTGCGCGCACGCACGCACGCACGCACGCACGCACGCATTGTGTGTGTGTTTGTGTATGTATGTGTGTGTGTGTGTTTGTGTGTGTGTTTGTGTGTGTTGTGTGTGTGTGTGTGTGTGTGTGTGTGTGTGTGTGTGTGTGTGTGTGTGTGTGTGTGTGTGTGTGAACTCATCAGCCAACCTGGAATCCTTTTACTTTGATTAGTTCCTTCAGTCGATCTGAGATAGTAACATAGCCATCTTTGTCATAATATGATATATCACCTTTAATTAAAGAAATCGACATATTATACATAAGACTGATGATAACAACATACATATAAAAGATGCATTGAATTTGTTTAAAACATGGCAATGACGGTTATATTTCATCTTACGGACACTTTGGTTCGGTCATACGGAAATTAATAATATAATTTAGGAGGATGCAATTCGTAAATACGATGATATAGTAATTGGGTCAAGTGTATCAGGTCTGTTTTTATTGAACAATTCAAATATATAAACATATATCGCCACTATATCCATTTTAGGTGGCCTTACCTTGTAACATAGGAAATACTACAACATTAATAGCCGAAGAGACACATGGTAAAACACATGCTTTTTTTGCCTTCGATTTACGAAAAATGTTTAAACAGCTTGTTATATATAAAGGTTAGAATTCTTTTATATGAATATTTACTATAATAATAATAATAATGATAATAACAACAACAACAACAATAATAATAATAATAATAATATTATTATTACCTGTACGAAGCCAGCCATCTTTAATTGTATCCGCAGTTTCTTTGGGATTCTTTAAGTAGCCTTTCATTACTTGAGGGC
>JAODUP010000465.1:210000-252500 GCA_025642065.1 Paralvinella palmiformis | reverse complement strand
CGCTTTTTGTTTTTGCTTGGCGGCTTAGGGACTGGTGAGACATTACACATGTCTCAGCAAGAAAAGTCGCCACTCTGGATTCAGTCCCCTGAAGAAACGTCCAGAGTTTGAATTCACGGTTCGAGATTCTCTGTGCCTGTGCCTTATTATACACAGCTAAAACACACATTGCCCGTGCCAGAGATTGAGGTTCGTGTTTTCTTTTTACCAATTTTGTAATATTTGATATAAAGGGTTAGTGACGAGTAGGTCATAGAATTTATTGGATTTGTATGCTTATGAGGTATTTGATCCTCCAGCAAATATCACAAGGCATATTATGCTGCGGTTAAGAAGTTCCTTTTTCTGTGCGTGGAGACTGTATGTTTCCAGGTCCATGCGTTCTAAGAAAAGTTGATCTAGAGCTGTATATTCCGTGCACTATTTGCGTCTTTGGAGGCACGCCGTTTAAGTGTTTGGCCTGGTTATCCAGCATTTAAATGACTGTAGCAGACACAGTACGCTCTTAAAGCATGTACTCCTGACTCAGGAATAGAAACACTGCATCGCATCTCGAGCGGTGGCATTGGACACAGCTCGTGTGGTTGGTGTGTTTTATATAACAAGTTTAGTTGTATATATAATTCACCTTAGTTGTTTGTGGGAATAGAATTATCTTTCCTAGGTCCAGTTATGTCCAGTCTGTACTATGACATTCAAGGCTAACTTTAGTCTCCTTGTCATTAATAAAACCCTATATTATAATTATAGTTTGTATAACAGACATTAGGTCTGATTTGAAAATGTTAATATATAGAACGGCAATTCCGCCATAACGGTCTGCTAAAGCGCCGATGTAAATTGTTATAATAGTGACGAGTAGGTCATAGTATTTATTGGATTTGTATGTTTATGAGGTATTTGACCCTCCAGCAAATGTCACAAGGCATATTATGCTGCGGTTGAGAAAGTTCCCTTTTCTATGCGTGGAGCCATATTTCCGGTCCCTGCATTCAAGAAAAGTTGATCTAGAGCTGTATAATCCATGTACTATTTGCGTCTTTGGAGGCACGCCGTTTAGGTGTCTGGCCTGGTTATCCAGCATTTAAATGACTGTAGCAGGCATAGTACGCTCTTAAAGCATTATAAGTACTCCTGACTCAGGAATAGAAACACTGCATCGCATCTCGAGCGGTGGCATTGGACACGGTTCGCGCGGTTGGTGTGTTTTAATAACAAGTTTACTTGTATATATAATTCACCTTGGTTGTATGTGGGAATAGATTTATCTTTCCTAGGTCCAGTTATGTCCAGTTTGTACTATGACATTCAAGATTAGCTCTAATCTGCTTGTCATAAATAACATTTAAGAACTACAATAGTTAGAATAGCATAAATTAGGTCAGGTTTGAAAATGATAGCATAGTTCAAACAGTATCGAAGCTATGACGCGCTATTACGGTCTGCTTCAGCGCAGATGTCAGTCTTTTAATAGTAATTAAGATAAACAGTTTTAATAGTAGTCGCTTCATGACGCCTGCCCGTTGTAAAAACTGATCTTTGAAGACAGTGACAATTGGGTTATATGGTTTATATAGTATTGCTTTGAAGAAAGATACAGCAATTAAAAAATAGCTATAAATAGGGCTGCTTAGATAATTAATCTAAACATTCTCACTACTGCCATGATCTGACTTGGGTGTTCTACTCCCAAACTCCACGGCTGTAGGTGATTCGCTTTTTGTTTTTGCTTGGCGGCTTAGGGACTGGTGAGACATTACACATGTCTCAGCAAGAAAAGTCGCCACTCTGGATTCAGTCCCCTGAAGAAACGTCCAGAGTTTGAATTCACGGTTCGAGATTCTCTGTGCCTGTGCCTTATTATACACAGCTAAAACACACACACACACACACACACACACACACACACATATATACACAGATAACTTGTTTAAATGCTTCTTGTTATGAATTGTTTCAAATAAAAATGTAAGAATAATAATATAGGAAACTTCAATAAATTATGAAGTATTTATATTATAAATCAATTAAACATAATTTCAAGGTTTTTAATGAAATATGCAAATATTTCATTTTTTGCTAACATTATCTGCTTTGATGAATTTCACACCATAACTGCTCATTTCATTATTTATTTGTATTTGTTATATATTATAGTTGGAAACAATCGGACTTATGATCAATAAGATGTGGATTAAATACCAACTAACTAAATCAGCAATTTAATCTGATCTACATTATAAAGGTAATTTATCGATAATCGGTTGATTTATTTAGACATGTCGATGCTTGTCTACATGTAGAATGTTGATAATAATCTAATATTTATAACTGGCACCTTGTAGTATTATTTGGGCCTTAAGTCGCTCTATTAAAGGAAATTCTGATCGTCTTAGAGGAGGATTGGAAAGGATTATTAAAACGTAAATGGAATTTCTACGAAATAAATGCAGTTTATGAGGATTATCTCCAAACGACAATCTATCATGAGTGTTTTTTCTATTTATTATTTTACTATACAGTTCTAATAGATTATTTATTACATGTAATACGTTATTGGTAATAAATGATTATAAAGTGTTACATGGACACACTTATAAAAAGCAATATTTACACTTATACATATCAAACATATTGCTGGTTATAAAAGATGTAATAGTATTTGTAAATTAAACTGACATGTTCTTGAACTCGTCCCCAATTATGCTATGTGTTTAGTGTACAATAAAATATAACAGTATAATCTGTCCGAACGACCACCCGTATATAAGAGCCAACTTTCTTGCCACTTAACTAAATTAACAAGGTACGTTTTGGTGTATCAAGTTACATCACACAAGTGGTACGTCTTAGTGTACCAAATCATACCACACAAGTGGTACGTTTTCTTGTACCAAGTCATATCACACAAGTGGTACGTACCAGAGCCGTGTTTTCGCCAAACTCATCCAATTGATCCAGAATAAATCTCGGCAAACTGATCTTTTCATTGATCTCTAGATCCGGATAGGGACTCTTTATGACGCCACTATTCGTCAATGCCTGTCCGAGCATTCTGGAACTGAAAGAGAACTTCGCCGAAGAAACTCGAAAAACCGCATCTCCGGAACATAAACTTGCCACAGTCCTACAGTGGGAGTAAGAACGAATTATCGGCAAATGGTCGACGGAATTCAGGATATATTTTGTCCTTGCTCTTATCACGCGACGTCCTATCTGGCTAAAGTTATTGACCAATATCTTCCCGTACATGTCTAGTGTGTTATTACGTCTTGTACTGTCGTGGAGTTGTATATTTTCAATCTACCGTGCGTAGAGCAGTATACTGTCAATCTACTGTGACAATGATAGAATGTCAGAAAAATGACCGCAGGAAGTCCCGTAATGGACGTCCGAACATTATCCTAAAAATAGTTCCTAGTAACTGTAACTAATGAACTAATGACCATCTAAGTTAATCACTTCGTCAGATTAATATACTAGTAAGCTAGTATATTAATCTGACAGGTAGACGTGTGTTTGTGTTGTTATTGCGGGGGGGGGGCGATGGAATCATGAAGGGTCACCGTGACTTGGGTCGCTGGTGGTGAGAAGAACGGCTGAGCTGCAAGGTAAAGCAATGGTGCACTAAAAGTTAATTGACGGGCACCAGGTCAGATAATTATCACTCGTTAGTCAAAACATCTGAAATGTTAGTTAAAGACTGAAGAGAGCATGAGAGAGAGAGAGAGAGAGAGCTTTATCATTAATTAGGTGCTGCGTCCACTGTGTGTGAAAATTAGAAAGTGAAGAAACATGAAGAGGTCACAAAATGTTGTTTCATTTCGCCGAAACTGAAATTGTTAATGAGGATATTTCGCTGATGAGATGGACACAACAATGGCTCTAACAGCGGGTTCAGGGGGCTGTTGACAAAGAATGTACTATTGAACATTCATGGCATCCGCTAAGGACACACACACAGAGAGAGAGAGAGAGAGAAAGACAGACAGACAGACAAACAGACAGACAGACTTTGTTTTTATTTTAGCTAAATCACTTCAGTGAGTCCATACTGAGTTAGTGTACATTCTCTTGTGGTGTACAAACTGTAATGTATGTTAACACGCTGAGGGTACATAAAAGCTCTGACTTTTCACTTAGGTTAGAGAAGAACTTCGATGCCAGACTAGTCGGACGTGTATCGATATACATGGTTCACATAGGTAAGATTTATTCAGTTATTTGAACCCAGAATAAAGCTGAGGTCAGCATCTGAGATGTCGAAATTTTTATATACAGGTTTCTTTTGGACCACAGAAAATTACTGTTGAATGTAAACTGTGGTGTCAAAATAGTTATGATATGTATGTAGCAAGTCACCATTGAACCACACACACGTGTTGTTTGCTGCGAAGTGTGGTATCAAATGGTATGTTTTTATGTGTTTTGTCGCGTACGAAAAGCGAATTAGCTGGTTCCCACAGGCTGATGAGTAGATCAGACACATGCTTAGGTATACGCACACATTTATCAATATGTGGAGGTATTGAACATTTAATATTTAGATTAATGTATGTATAGTTGTATTTAGATTTATGGAGGTAGGTTTCGAAGGAGGTTTAGATATGTTGATGCTCTGTGCCTGTTGCCTCTTACTATGTACCCTAAAACACACACACACACACACACACAAAAACAATTTTTATATATATATATATATATATATATATATATATATATATATATACACACACACACACACACACACACACACCCAAATAATTTTCTAGTGAACCCCGAAGGCATTTTCCATTCAACACTTAGTTCATTGTAATCTACACAAAAACAAACATATGCTGCCACATATATTATCAGAAACATGGGTTAGGTACAGAGATAAATATAACCTAAAGATATATTCCTTACAATAGTATATATATATTATATATATATATATATATACACACACACACACACACACACACGTATATATATATATATATATATATATATATATATATATATATATATACTGTAGAGCATTTAGTTGTGGGGATAATTATAACATATCCGGAACATTGACGTTTAAGGTTAAAATGGCTGGGTCATCACGGTCATATCGCTCAGCGGATCCCACTGACGAACAAAATGGCCGAACTAAGAAATAGCAAGGACAGCACAAAAACAACTTGTATATATATATATATACACGTTTAACACCCTACAGGCAAGAAAAGTCCAAATGACAACTGAATTTAAAGAATCAATATGGATCAAGATTAGGCTGGACAAAATTATCAGCTTCTTGTGGAGTGTGTATACAGAAGCCAACAAAGCATACATTAAACAATGAGAGGCTGCGAAATCTAATGCGAGAAACAAGCCAGTCGAGTAGCACTCATGTACTGATAATAGAATATTTCAACTACCCAAATGTTGATTGGAATACATGGAAAACATATGGAGAGAGCACCCATGGAGAAGCCTATAACATTGTAGAGTCGTTAAGAGATAGGTACTGGTTCCAACACGTAACAACAGAGACCAGAGGGAGAGTGACAAATAAATCAAACCTACTTGATCTGATTCTAACAAATGAATAGGACATGCTATCAATTCTACAGCATCAGTCAGCACTTGGCAAGAGTGGTCACCAATTTCAATTACAGGACAGAAACTACAGACAATCCCTATACTAAGTTCTATTATGATAGAGGACACTATGTGGCCTTTAGACAAGAACTGTCAATTGATTGATCCAGAGAAATATAAAGAATACACCCACCAGAGAAATAAAGTACAAGCTATGACACGCAAGTTACAGAGAGATTTGGACAACTATATCTCGAAACGGGCAAAGTAAAATCCAAAGCAATTCTGGAACTCTGTGAAAGGAAAAATTAAAACCAGAACTTGAGTTTCAGATCTAATCATTCGGTCAGTTGGAAATGAAGAGACGCTAACCAAAACAGACCAGGAACCAAATACAGATATACCGAAGTTGGAAAACAAGGTTGTTGACTGCCAACTGGAAGATATAAATATTTATAAGAAAGATGTCGACAAGAAACTAATGAAATTGAAAATAGGTAAGTCAACTGGGCCAGAAGTAATACACCCGAGACTGGAAAGTAACAGCAGAACAAGTTGGCACGGCAGTGGAAATCGTATACAACTGAACCTTAGAAAAGGGATCCATGCCAAAGGAATGGAGACAAGCCCATATCACTGCAATTTTTAAGAAGGGCAGCAGGAAGATTGCATGCAACCATAGATCAGTAAGTTTTACATCCATGGCCCCTAAGATTATGGAATCATTAATAAGGGATGTCATGATAGCTCATATGAGGAGAATTATTCCGCTCAGTAATAGGCAATATGGTTTATTAAGAGCAGCTAGTAATATATCTTGACTCCATAAAAACATTTGACACGGTTCCACATAATCAGCTCATTGTTAAACTTAGATCGTATGGTATGTCCAGAAAGATAGTCTGATGGGTAACATTATTTCCGCCAAAGAGAAGAAAGCCGATGTCGTTAGTGGGATCCTCCAAGGGAGTGTTCTAAGACACATTTTATCTTCCTGAACATAAATTATCTCCCTGACAACATGATCTCCGAAGCATTTGTGTTTGCAGGCGACACAAAGGTGTTTCGCGAAACAAGATAAAATGAGGATATACAAACTCTACAAAAGGATCTAAATAAATTACAAGGGTGGTCAAATAAATGGCTTTTGCGATTCCACCCAGACAAATGCAAGGTGATGACAATTTCAAGAAAGAAGAAACAGCACCAGAAAAATATACCATGAGAAAGCAGGTTGGGAGTCACAGTGGACTGAAATCTTAGTTTCGAACACCATATAATGGAAAAAAGTTAGTAAGGCAAATCAAATGATGGGGTTAATAAGGAGATCCTTTCACAGCTGGATACAATAAATATTACAATATTGTATAAAGCAATAGTCAGACCAAATCTAGAATATGCCAAAACTCGGTTTGGATGCCAAGACTGAAGAAGCACTTAATAACCTTGGAGAATGTTCAGAGGCGGACAACCAAGCTGGTTCCAGCTCTACGAGATCTAAATTACTCCGATAGGTTTAAAAAATTTAATCTACCAACTTTGGTGTATAGACGCCTAAGAGGCAATATGGTTTAGATGTTTAAGATGATCTCTGGGGCATATGATGAGCAAGTGATACCAGCTGTAGTTACAGCAGAAGAAGGTTTCTATCAAACAAAAGGACATAGCTATAAGCCACCAAAAAAACCATAACAAGACCCGGCTGAGACAACACTACTCCAGGGAGGGGATAACATATTCCTGGAACAGCTTACATGGTAAAGTAGTGGAGGTTCCTAGTATACAATCTTTTGAGAGGAGACTAGATAAACACTTGTGAGATTGTGTCACAAAGCCAATTATGAACAAACACCCCTACATTTCTGCTAACAATCGGATGAGGATCTGGACACACAAGTCAAACAACCTACGTCCAGTGTCTACCTAAGTAAACCTAAGAAATACACGTTACGGGAATGGGTACGAAGGCAAGGAATTGTTAATCAGGCATTGTTAATCAGGATAAGAGGAATGACCCTGGGGACGTCTCTGGATAAGACCTGTTTGACAGAACAATAAACATCGGCGACACGGTATCGGATGTAGACAAAATACACAACAAACTCACTTAAATGGGTACAGTAATGACTCTAATTGGTAGAGTAGTCGATCTACAGAAAACCTTACAATTGGACAACGATATGGATGTTACGATGGACAGTCACTACAGATCGTGCAACGAGCGTGAACTGAACTGTAACAAGCTGATTGAGGCACTTGAGAAGAAGGATAACGAATACACAGAACTCACGGTAGATCTCAATCAACTAAGTGGGTTTCATTTCGGAACAAAGAGAACGAATCACCAAATTCACAGAGCGTGCTAATTGGATCGAGCATGCAGGGTTGGGGTAATCGTAATCGTAATCGATTGTAATCGATTACTTGATCCTACGTAATCGTAATCGCCATTTCCAGATGCAATGTAATCGTAATCGATTACATTGTAAATGTAATCGTAATCAGCGATTACTTTCACGATTACACAAAATTATTTACCATTCTAAGAGATATGGTTTGGTGTGTAAGGCAAAAGTTAACACTTGAACTGATTTATCCATTGAGTTTTGTTGTTCGGAGAGAATCCCCAGACTGTCGCTTATTCGGCACAGCCTCTATTTGGAGTGGTGGAGAAGCTGGTGGAAGCGATCCACGTTATTGACGATTTTTACTTTCATAATATTGAGGTTGATACTGTACGGTTGCATTTACAGAAATTAAATTGTACTACTTGCTACTATAAAAATAATTAAAACTTAGTTCTGATGTTATGTGCAATTCTGTTTGTAAACTTATGAACATGTCCATAAATGTAGGTATATATATATATATATATATATATATATATATATATATACTACAAAGCAGTAAGAAATACAGCAACGTCATCAACAGAAGACACTCAACCTGACCTTTATCGATGAAAGCTTAGAAAGAGTTCAAACCATAAGGTTTCATGGGCATTATATATACAAGCATCTGCAATGGAATTGTCATATATCACAATGTAGAAAAAAGGTCAAGTGGCTTATATGATATGGTTATGAATGCAGCAAAGCACACCTTGGCAAAATAGCATCTTAAAGATACTACACTACACGTTAATCCACCTATATTTGTTATATGGGATAGCAGTTTGGGGAAATTAGTAAGCTAGATGGTCTGCAGAAAACGGCAATGAGAAGCATGAGACGTTCGTTATATAGTAAACATGCAGTGACACTATTTAGAATGGCACAATGTTTGACTTTGTAAAATTAAATTAAATTATTACTAATATCATATTTGTTTCTTTGTTGTAATATATTTTATCACCAGAGTGCCATTACCTGTTACTGCATGTAAACACTATATATATATATATATATATATATATATATAAAACAACCTCAGATATAATATTTTAATAATAAGTAAATTAATGTAAGAATATATTTGTTTTTGTTTTCCATAATAAATGTTCCTATTTATTAATAACTCTTATTTATGTCAAATTATAATTTCATGTTTATCTACGGGAAGTAAGTGTATATTTGATATTTACCCAATAAATAGCTATCGGTTTTACATTCATAATCACATGCACGCACGCAAACATACACACACACACACACACACACACCCAAACATACACTCACACACATATATATATTTATTTATATCTGTTTATTATTGAAACAAAACATTTTCAAATCTTGTGACGACAAATTAATACAAAACAAACCAAGAATATAAAAAACTGAATTGTACCAGCCAGTGAGCTAAACGTACCATGCGAAAAAACGCAGGTAATGTGGTGACACGTCGATCAGTCAGTGTGTTTGTATGTGTATATCTGTGTCATCCGTTTGAGTAATGGCTAAATAATATATATTTTTATTTGTGTATGTGTGAAAATATGTGTGTTAGTGTAGACGTATGTGTGCTGTGCGCGAGCGGGTTTGTACGTAAGTGTGTTTGACCTTGCAAAGACACTGTTTATGACACAACGAGCCAATACACACAAGTAAAAATGAGTGCAAATTTGTTTGGTGGCCACGATTTGATATCTTTAATTCTTCTTTCAAGTAGCTCACAAAAGACGCATATATTTCAGGCTACACGGAAAGCTTATCTGGCAATGTGCCAAGGTACATCATTATTTAAGCTGACTCACTATATACACTTATTACGATGATTCTTATTATTGATGCACTGGCTATCATAATTATTTCTTCTTCTTCTCCTGCATGTACTTGTCATATCTGTAGATAACTATATAAAGTACGACAAGAAAGGCTGTTTGCCATATCCAGATCTGATCCACATTTATTATCGCGGCAAAGGTCACCTTTTTTGTTGTACTGTTCGATGTTTGCTGAAATAAGAAACAAACACACACATATATATATATATATATATATATACACACACACACACATATATATATATATATATATGTGTGTGTGTGTGTATATATATATATATATATATATATATATATTTATTTATTTATACGTATACACACGTACATACCATCATACAAGAACGTGTATACTTCTAGATCAGTGATCTATAATAAGACATATAATTTATGCAGACACTTATTCGTGGCTAAGGCGACGAGTTACGTTCTGGATGATTAATATATATTCCGTATACTCAAACAGAGCCATTCTCGGTCACAGGCTAACACCAAAGACCCCTTCTAAACAATCTTTTACAGCCTTTAGACGGTTATCATTGATCGGTTATTGTAGTTCTTACCTCGGAGCACTTAATCTTGTCGTTAAACTGACAGATCCAGTATCCTTTAGTGAGATGAGAATTCTCAATCGGATTCTTCACCCACTGCATCATATCCTTCATCGTGATTAACCAGACGTCATTCTTCGTGTAAGTGTACGAAATGAAAGCTTGAATACCCTGCTTCATCTCCGTCGACCCCAGTGACGTTCGCGGAGGTTTATCTGGAATGGAGCGCGATTTTCCTTGTATACCTCGTCAAAGTTATATTTCAGCAAATCGACGACATTTGTTGAAGACAGACTCCCTTCAAAACATTGATCCAAAAATGGGCAGCCCAGCTTGTCTTTATCGTTGAGGAACAGTCGGGATCCGGGTACCTCCCATAGACCCTCGTAAGTGTCGTTCGGGCACTTGTCTTGGCAATCAAGGTCATCCAGAATTTCGTCGGTCATTTTGAATGGCCAGAAATGGGCTCTAGGAATACTGTTGAACTTTGACTGGTTGACGAGCAGCGACGAGTCGTAGACAAATCCATTCACGTTCAGCATCTGGAACTGTGAGTTATTTCCCGGATGGAAGCCCTGCGCCCGCATGCCCACGATGTCAGCCTGGTCAATATGCGACGTGTTGGCTAAGTTCCTATGCTGGGTGAATATAGAATAGTTCCATCTTTGTGAGTTCCAGTTATCCACGCGACTAGTATGGCGCAATCCGGACAGCGCTACCTCGTGGCCGCGCGCGTGCAGCTTTCGTAAAGAACAAGGATCGACATCTTGACTGATGGCAAACAGCGTAATATCAATGGGACAACCATTTGCATTTGTGAATGTCTTCGGGAAGATTTCTTCCAAGATAGTTCGAGTCTGAAGGTTAAATAAAATACTTAGATTATTTTTATTATTTAATTAATTAGTTATTTAATGCGCACAAATATACATACGTACATAGGAAAATTGGTTAAATAAAACAACTACATTTCATCAATATATCTATAAAAACATATAACCCCAGATATTTCAACTTCGGCAAAAATGTTGACATGCCATACTAAAAATGACCTTCACTCGTCAAAAGCTCATTAAACAAAAGTAGAAATAACATATTAAAATGACTAAATATGTACACATCAAGTGCTATATCTCCTCTCCGACATTTTGGTCGACGTTAATTCTACTCATTGCCTGAGTGTATAAGTAAATATGTTAGCCCCATTGGTGTACACGTTAAGGATATAAGGCTTGGATAATTACAGTACAGCGAAATATTGCGACAGTATGGTGACAATATGGTGACTGTATAGCAAACTTCCCGATATCTCGGTCTATTCGTTTCGTGTTTGTTGGTGAATGCTTTTCGTATGCGATTGTTAGCTAATGAAGAACTTTTTGGAATAAAAATAAGCTATAAAAGTCCTCGAAGGCTTTGACCATAAATAAGTGCTATTCAGTTGTATGCAGTTAAAATAACAGGCAAATAACCACAATAAAGATGAATATAATAATAATAATAATAATAATAATAATAACAACAACAACAAATGAACAAGGTTATGACTTAACTGGGTCACATTAATTAGAAACAAAATTAAGAAATTAAGATTAAACTAAACATTTTTAGGGCTGCTAATATTTAATGATTATCAGAAGGAAAAAAAACTGTTAAACAAAAAATAAAAAGATCAGAGAATATAAATAAATTCAGACTAACCCTGGCGTTTATCTCTCCTGTGTAGGTAAATAACACCATCTGCGGTACATTTTGCTTGTCCAGGGAGCCGGGAATAGAACAAAGATGTGAACCCAAACAGTTTAGAATGGACGCGTCAAATCTGGACACCACGGACATAATTTGTAACAGGACAAGTGAAGCCTTCCATAAATTCTTTGTGGACATCATGATAAATAGATTGAGATGGTCGCTGGAAACATAACATAATAATAATATTTAATGTTTGATGAATTATGGCTGGATAAGGCTCAATGAACAGATAATTTAAATCAATGATACGCAGTACATGTATCAACTTTAATCTGAATTATTATGACTAAGATCATCATCATACACAACATCTGATTCATTTATACACTGCCCCTCCTACACACACACACACACACACACATTCAAACGCACACACATATTTGATCTAAACCAAGTTTACATAAATAGTAAATAATGAGAACTATGCAGGAGATAATATGGTTTGTTCTCCCATTTTAGTAAGTCAGAATGTGTAATATATATATATATATATATATATATATATATAGAGAGAGAGAGAGAGAGAGAGAGAGACAGGCAGACAGCAAGAGAAGCAGAAGACGTACATTTTACCTTTGATGACAATCAGCTCAGAGGGAGCTTTCACCCGACAGACTTCAATCTACCCGACGAGTACTATTTGTAAATTCGAGATAATCCTCCTTCGATCTATTCTTAACGTCAATGTTACAAGCCAAGAAGCAGGTCCACGTCTCTTAATAAATCTACTCTCGTCTGAAGTTAGCCAGGAAGCGTTTCAGCCTTATCTCGCCTTGACCCTTCATCAACCGGTTCATACTCGGCACTAGCATGCCCAATTCTAGACTTATTTACGAACTATAGGCCTTCAAAGCTATGTGGCCCAGGAACGTATATAAGAAAGGCTAAATCTGGAATTAAGTTCAGTCTATCATGACAACTTAACACAAAGACCATATCAATTGGTCTTTGATCAAAGACGGTCTTTAAATAGTACTTCGTTATCCAGAATCAAACAAATTGTTTGAACTATTGTTGATTTGAGTCTCGGCCCTAGTTATACTTGAGACATATGGTCTAGTGACGAAGACCTGTGGGAACATCTCACAAACACAGGTATGAGATAGATTCGAATTAACAACCATCGAAATATCATTATTAATTCTAGAGTGATAGTTTATAACTTGTTCTGGGAAAGGTTTTTTAGGACATAATTATGCCTTTGTATTAACACAGATATAATACATCAATATAGGAGATGGAACACTTAAAAATAAACATTATCTATAACAATTATTCAACCTGTCTGGACTTTGTGGAGATGATTTAAAGAGAACTCGTACAAATGAATCTTTACATTTTAACATTCACAAATATAATTTTACGATATTGTTTAGAAACTTCTTCTGAATCGTGGATGAAAACTGTTGGACAGATCTAGTTGTATCTGTCATCACACTGATCTTGACATCAACCTGTGCTTAGAATGATGGTTTTTTTTTGGGGGGGATTGGGGGGAGGGGGTAAATTTATATGGAAGCGGGACGTTCATTTTGTACATATGACCTTGAAAGAGAGGTAACACATGTTTTTCTTGTGGCGGTATATATCTCTCCATCAGAGTAAATAATTAACTTTAGTAACAGATGACATCTTTCATCTTCCTTCTCAAAATCTGAGCAGTGATCTCCCAAACAACCCCAGCTAGAAAGATGATGATGATGATGATGATGATGATGTTGATGTTACTCATGTTGATGATAGTGATAATGATGATAATATTGATGACGATAATTATGACGATGATGATGATAATAATGATGATAGTAATAATAAACATTATTATTATTATTAAATGATTCACGAAGCACCCGAATTAAAGAGAATCGACTGCTGAGACGATCAAATGTTTATACACTCTAAAATACCCCCCCCCGGTATGTTTGTTTGTTTGTGTTTTTGTGTGTGGTGTGCGTGTGTGTGTGTGTAGTGATGATTAGGATGGTGATGAAGATGATGATGATGATGTTGTTGTTGTTGTATTAATCAGATTCACATGTGAATCGTAAAAGCTAAACTAGACAGATATCAGTCATTCAAGTACACGTCTTCATGTGATTTAAAGATTCACCGAAGGTGTGTAGATTACACAGAGGACATATCCTGTTGCCGACGAAGTCCACGGTGATGAGTCATATATATATATATATATATATATATATATATATGAGGAAGTCCTGCTTTAACCCAAGATCAACCAACCGGAGCCGTCTTTGTCTCTCTTCAGATAGACTTGTGTGACTCATTGAGTAAATAACATTTCTAAAAACTTGTTAGGAACGGCTAACGTGTGTATGTGTGTGTGTGTGTGTGAGTGTGTGAGAGTGAGTGTAATACAAAGCATAAACAACAGTACATACCATACAATATAGGTATCACTATATATTACCTAACAATGGTAAGGGTGTGTGTGTGTGTGTGTGTGTGTGTGCGTATGTACGTGGTCAACTGTACTCCAATATTTTTATGTTTATTTATATTTATCTTTTACTATTCAGGTAGTTGTAGGCTTCGTATAAATTCAGTCAAATTCAATAATACTACATAAATTCTATAGTTATACCTCTCTAACACACACACACACACAACACACACATCCGGGCTCACAATTCCTACGTCACGTTACAGCTAAAAGAAGACTAAATTGTATAACTCTAACTTCAGTAACAATGATCTATTTGTTATTATCTTACGAAATTACGAATGTTTAAAACGAATATAAACTAATTACACGACTGTCGTTCTTTATAATTGAGAGTTTTGTGTCCTTAGCTCATTAATGATCTCTGTCTGTCTGTCTGTCTGCTCTCTCTCTCTCTCTCTCTCTCTTATATATATATATATATATATATATATGAGTAATAACTGTTGTCTGTACTCAAATGATAATTAACTAATCTGCTGTAAATAAACAATGAAGATGCATCTAGAATCAAGTGTCGCTTCATAAAAGGAAATCTTAAAGGGTAACTTGAGCGGTTAAAAGAGTATGGACAATTATAATATGCCATATTAGTTATGTCTTAATTTTCACACAATTTGCTATAACAAGGATCTACTTCAGAGATATATTTTACACATGATTACACTAAAACAAAAACCGACCGCGGCCCGGACTTCTTCCTCGTTCTGATTTCTTCTGGTGTGACGTCAGCAAGTTGATTCCGAGAGCCGCCGCACAATCTTTATCTCTCTGTCGCCAGTCAGGAGTGCGCGTGGATAAATGTAGTTAACAACGACACACTAAACAATGTTTAGTATGTCGTAATGCAAAGCTTCGGGTTGAACCAATATTAAGCTGAAAAATAAAGGAAAACGTAACTTTAAATACTTATGCCTAGCTGTAATGTTGAACAACAGTGTCTACAGAATATTAGAACTGGATAAATGATTCAAAGGTTTCATTTGGTAACAATTTATTCGTTTGCGAAGACAGCTTTGAAAGCACATGCTACGAAGTTGATAAAGTAAACAAGGTTCTAGGTCTACCGGCCATTTGGTGTATAACAGCACGACGGGGGTCACTCCCGACCTAGATGCTCCTGACCTCTCTGTGTGTGTGTGTGTGTGTGTGTGTGCAGGTAGATCTACTATTGGGTGTTGTAGTAGTTACTGTTCTAGAATGATTTTGCTGTTAGGTGTCACCGACGTTAAATAAATATTTCTTATGTGTTGTTGCCATGCAGCATTAATTCTATAACCGGTTTAGCTAAGGATGTGTGAGTGACCCCCCCCCCTTTACTTACCCGTTAGTGAGTTGTTCTGATTCTGGGCCACGCACAGAATTCGAACTAAGCTCAGTGTCACTGCTACTTTGATTGATATGTGGATATTCGGGTTTCTTAGGTCCACAAAGATACCCTCCAATCAATATCATTAACAAACAAACATACACTGCGGTTAAAAAGTTAGGCCTGGATAGGATGCGAGCAGATAGCTTCCAGGACGGGCATTTACATAACAACAACCGCTAATAATGATGATGATTGATGTTTACGGCCAGCTTTGTGCAAATAAAGAACACAAATATGATTTTTAAAATATTAACATTCTCGCAAACCAGCACCGTAAATGAGTAAAATGAGTTAAATAGTTTTATTGACATAAATACTCTCCCACATTTGAATACCAAATCGTTTCCTGTTGATTTTATTAAAGACCAGTAGGATACGATGGTGTGATATTTTAGAAATGTAACGTATTTAGTGCTGCCACCTGGTGAGATAATGGCGGCACGTTTTAATTTTTGTTAGGGGTCTGGCATTTTAGAAAAGAAACACGTAAATATATTCATTTCTAATAAAGCAGCATTTAAAACTATCTCTTGAAAACTTAATTACAACAACAACAACAATAATAATAATAGCTGAAATCAAAGTACTTTTCGCCATATTCAATGGATAATGATGGGAGTAGTTAAAGACCAGCCATGCCGCATAGCTAAACGTTATGACTTACCGTGTGGGTAGCGTTCGTATTTGTCATCAACATATTACTCTTACTGTAAATGTTGTAAAGAGAAACACGGCGATGATTTCTTACTTTATTGGTACATGGCCGGAAAACGATACAACACGCATGCGCACTACACATACCGGGCAATTTTGATAAATTTGATTGTTCGACATAGAAAACAGGTTACCAGAATGCATTCGATAATTTGACATATAACAATCTCCCCCCTTTTCCCCAAATTCCAGGGATGGTTGGAACTCTGGTTTGAAGTCTTATGCCCATCAAAGCTTCAGCTGGGCTCACTCCTGCGACAGAGTGAGGGGTAGCTTGGTAGCTTACCAATGTAATGTCCAGACTCTGTTGCGACAATAACTTCTTGGTGATTTTCACGTCATTCTCCGCAGCCCCATTGCCCTGTGAGAAATGTGGACTGCTGGTAATATGCTTGAAGCCATATTTTGCTACAGCACTCATTACTAGCAGGCTTGATTATGGCAACTATCTTCTTTATAACATCGCATCTAAGGATATTCTAAAACTTCAATGTGTTCAGAACTGCTTAGTTAGGGTTGTCACACGGTATCCTCGGTTTTCTTATTCTGTCCCACTTCTGAAATCTCTTCACTGGCTCCCTGTTCAATCTCGCATCATTTTCAAACTCTGCACTATTGCCTATCAAACTCTTTCTTCTGGAGAACCTTCATATCGTATCTGTCCCTACTCTTTGGAATCCACTCTATGAACACGTTAAGTCATCAAATAGCATAGTTTCTTTCCGTCACCATTTGAAAACTATTCAGACTCGCTTATCCTTCCTAAGTTTCCACGCCATCTGATCATTTGTTGTTGAACTTTACATTGTACATGGACTATGAGTTTGACCAACCCCTCCACTAGGTGTGCCACTGAGCTCGATTCCTTTCGAGGATATTGGCGCAATAGAAAGTGTGTAATTATTATTGTTCGGCAAACACACGAAACTCATTACACGCAAAATGCGGCCATTTATCGGATACAATCACGTCAGAGATTTCGTGTGTTGCAAGTACTTGTTTGATCTTATTAATTATACTAGGTGCAGTAGTTGCGCTTAGATATTTCACCTCTATTCACCGCGAGAAATAATCACTCAGCACAAGATAACTTCGATTCTCAAATGTGCAATTTTTTTCCTCCAGTCGCTGTCAGGGTCGGCTTGGCAGTACTGTCGGACGTATGGTTCAGCTAGTTCTAACCTCCATCTATCATATTGCCATTAAAATGATCCCAAAATCCTTAATTTCGGAACTTTCACGAGCTCTTTCTAGTGTGTACTACACTCGCTAGGGGTTAATGTGTGATGTCCTCTTTGTTAAACATCAGATAGCGCCACAGCTTGTTTACAAGCGTTCTGACCGTTTGACATAATCAGGGATATCAAACCATACAGCTTTGAACCACTCCCGAATGAGGTCACAGATAGTATTAATTTTGAGAAATTAGCTGCAGCAAGTGCAGACGTGGACCCAGAGCAGCCACTTGTGCTGCCGACACCCGGCACCGGTCCACAACAATTGGTGTGTATTTGTTTGCGTTGTTATAGTTTAATTGATAAATAAACACTGGCCTGAATTGCAGATCTACATCATGCACAGTTGGAACTCGTAGTGCTTCGAGACGTCTGTTTCGGATTCGAAGACCAGCCTTGATAGCTTCTACATATGCAAACTTCTTCCTCAGCAGTATGAGGCAATAGTGATTTTGACAGTGCATAAGCGAGTATCAGGCTGCTCCCCGGTAAATAAAACGTATGTGGCACCAACCGCAGCTTCAGTATTTGGCATCGTACAGGAGCTTTGTTCAGATCCTAACTGGAAATCAGTGGCACTAAAGGCTTATGGTTAATTTGATAACGTATTTTCGAAACTTCTCACACGCCCATGCGTGGTATAAGTCCAGTGTTGGTAGTTCACGAAGGTTGCTTTTTACTCGTATAACTGCCCTTTCCTGTTTTGGCCCCCACCGCCATGCCGTATCATTTTTCAGCAAGTCCATGACGGGTTTTAGTACACTGGTCATGCCTGGTATGTACTTTGATAGGTAGTTAAGCATTCCGCACAGGGAGCGCAACTCTGTGACATTTGTTGGGGGCGGTAGTTCACACAATGCTCTCATTTTATCTGCATCTGATTGTATACCTTTCTCACTGATGCTGTGACCAAAATATTTCACTGCACTTCAGCCAAAATGACATTTGTATTTATTGAATTATTCAAATATGCCTTTTAGCACTTCGTGAAGACGTCGGTCACGTTCTTCGTCATTTTGGCTGCAAATCGCCATGTTATCCATCACTGCATCCGAACCATCTAGACCTTGTAACATTTCGTTCATCTTCTTCTGGAAAGTTTCCGTTCCTAAACTGATCCCGGTGGGAATTCTTGTGAAACAGGATTTCCAAAAAGATGTGATAAACGTTGTCAATGCAATGCTTTCTGGATTCGGAGGTATTTGATAGAAATCCCCAACAGCATCTAGACTGGAAAATACTGTTGAGCCGGCTAGTTTTGGAGCTATGTCTTCGAGATTTAGCAGTATTATATATATATATATATATATATATATATATATATATATATATATCCAAACATATCCTCAGATTACATGAACATTTCGCAACCACTACCATAGGCGCATACCAATCAGTTGCCTTATGACTTATTTCATGATGTCTGCACTTTTGATCCTTTCTAATTCTACCTTTTCTCTGTCCATCATGGGGAACGTTACTCGTTGCACAGTGGACGTGATGTATGGTTAGACTCCAGTCCTTAGGTTTATGGTGACCGATTTCATAAGCATTAAACCGTGAACTCCAAAAGCATCTTGCTTTACTTCCACTTTATCCATCCGCTGTACCAGTCCCAGAAGCCTGTCTCTGTATCGTCATTCGTCACCACTACTCTAAATCTATATGTCTTGTCATGATGCCTAACGTCTGCTTGAAACTAACCAGCTGTACTAACAGTAACCCCTGGTGACATCAGTTCTATACTAGCAGTATCTATGGTCGGTTTAACCCTCAGCACTTCATATGCCTTGACGTGCATAACACTTACGTCTGCACTGGTGTCAATTTTAAAATCGACATTCTGGCCACACATGTTCAGTTTCACAATCCATGGTTGTAAATTATCGGTCTTAAATGAATCCAGCCATAACTGTGCAGCAGTTGTGCTAGTCGTAGGTGAAATTTTGGTGACTCCATGTAGCGTTTTCTGTCTGCACACGCGTGCGAAATTTGCGGTCTTATGACATTTTCGGCAAATCTGTTCACTGACAAGAGAACGTCGATCTTGGGTATAAGGGTACCCACATCTGCTGGATTTCTCAACTGTACGCCTGTCACTTTGCGCCGTCGTGTCGTGACATGTTCTGGTATACAGTTCACGACCTCGGCTTCTACCACCTCATAGAACGTTGTAGCCACGTACAGCATATACGGACATAGCAAAATGCTGCGTTTGTCCTTTTGTCTTTAGCTGTTCCTTTAGTTGTTCGTACTGCCAGGCCACACAGCAATGGCTTTGTCAAGTGTCAATTCCGGCATTAGCTGTAACATTTGCTTCACATCTACGTTAACTAGCCCAATAACGAACCGGTCTCTCACTCAATCTTCTGATTCTTGACTTTCCCAGCTTTGCAATAATGTCTTTAGACGTCTGCTGAATTCCTCCACAGTCTCGTCAGGTCTTTGTTAATAAATAACGTTTTTCTTCGGGATGAAATATTCGTTAAATTTACTTATAACAGTGCTGTAATCATTGTTTCTCTCACCAACATCCTCTGTTCCACGTCCATCAGCGGTCGGAACAAGTACTTTCCCATACTTGAATGTATTGTGTATTTCTCTGGCCGTTTCTGGCACCCATAAAATACAACAAGGAACTTATATGAACTTTTCTTTCTTATTCGTCGACTTTCGCCGTGATGCGAAATGCTTCAAAATCTGCAAGCCACGCTGTCCACTCGGTGTCGGGTCAAACCTTGCCATTATTTGTTTTTACTTCTGACACTATGTTTGTGTTTATCATCAACAAATTACTGTTAATGTACATGTTTCAAAGAGAAACTTCATTGGCACATGGGCGGAAAACTATACAACACGCATGCGCACTAGACATGCTGGGTAATTTGTATAAATTCGATTGTTCGACATAGAAAAAAGATTTCCATATTTGACATATAAACAGGTAACATGAGATTCAATTAGGCCTAGATATGGCAATATGTTCATGTCCGCTACATGTATTATTATCTCTACCGTCACACTGTATGCACAAGCTGCAACTTTTTGATATATCTGTATTCAAGAGTCTGAATAGTAATTACAACCAAGAGGTTCGGAGTTGGCTCAAAAGTCATCCTGGAAAACCGGCTACAGAGTACCAGTTTGCAGAGCTAATAGCAGCTGCACATGGACAGGCCACAACAGTAACAGACGCAGTCGGATACATCCATTTAATAGTGAAATTTCCTGTAATGAAAATTACATGGCAAGTGATGTGACTGGTTGCCCTTTGTCAGCTGAAGCAGATAATTTAAAACCAACTTGTGTTAGTAAAACCAACTTGTGTTACCCTGACTGCTCGTTTTGTTGGTGCCAATACGCCAACTCCTGCTGTTACTGCCATCATGAAAACTCCCGCTGTTATTGCAGCCAACGTGTCAAATCCCGTTGTTGCTGTCAACATGCCAACTCCTGCAGCTGTTGTAGTCAATGTGTCAACTCCCGCTGTTGTTGCCACCATGTCAACTCCCGCTACTGTTATAGCCAAGATGCCAACTCCCGCTGTTGTTGCAGCCAACAAGCCAACTCCCGCTGTTGTTGCCAATTTAGTACCTGGGACTCTTGCTACCAATATGCCAACAGCCGCTACTGCCAATATTTCAAGTCCCACTGTTGCTCCTGCCAACATGCCAACTCTCGCTGTTACTGCTGCCAACATGCCAACTAGTTCTTGTGGCATTTCTACGTTTCGAGCATTACTGCCAATTCCCAAGTTTGATCGTAGGTCCACAAAAAAGGTTGGCTCAGATTATTACATCGTCACCACATAAGTCATAGCTAGAGAAGTCCAAAGTTATGTCTGCAACCGCAACAGAGGAAAAAACTAGGAGTCTAACAACAACTGACCCATCTAACCAAGAAGTTCCGGAGGTGATCAAAGTACGGTCAACGACCACAAGAGAGGAAGCAAACGGTGACAGGTTGTCCCGAAAGAGTTCTGCAAAATTCAGGAGAGAAACGTAAAAGAGCCAAATCTTCAAGTGCCCATACAGCAACGAAAGCGAGCACTTCTTGTGTGGATGATGATGATGATGATGATGATGATGATGATGATGCCAATCCAATGTCCCCATACTGTCATAAATGTTACCTATCATCTGGTATAGGCGAATAGCTCCAATGTCCAAAAGGCAAATGTCTCAAACGGATGCACATTATTTGCGTTGGTGCAGACCAGACTTCGACCACCTTCAGATGTGAATTTTGTACTTTCTAAGTAAATATATTCCATGCGCACATACAAGCACATGTGCGTGCATAGGGCTATGTCTAATAAATGGATAAACATGTAAAACTTAGACCATCCGTTTTTAAGCGTGCTATCAGGTTATGTATGGTGCATAGAAATAAATTTGGCGTTTTATTAAATGTGTTCAGACAACTGAGCTTATTTGAGAATATGGATTTTTGATAATGGAAGTGAAGAAACCACGTACGTGCGTAATATGGCCATATCTACCAATATTACCTATGGTGTATGTTCATATTACCAAAGGGTTGTGAAATATGGGTATTCTTGACAAAGTGCTTATAGTCTGATAACATTCAAAAGCATATTTTTTTCTGAAATAAAATATATTATTAAACACGTTTGCACAGAAGCATCGGTATAGAAAATCCAATGGACAAATATAGGCTCATAAAAGCGTGTATTTATTTGATGAAGGAAAAAGTATCATATTACACCCTTCCTGGGCACTTGAGTTGGTAGTGAAATATGGCACTTTTTCCTTCGTGAAATAAATGCACGTTTATATGAACCTATTTTTGTCCACTGCATTTTCTCTACTGATACTTCTGTGCAAACGTGTTTATAAAACATGTCTATAATAAACGTAATTTTTACATTATTTGGCAAAATATGATGATAACAATGCAGTTCATAGAAGTAATTTTGTAACGGTTCCACTCTGTTTTGGTATTTAATTATTGAACTAATTGATTACATTAACTAATTTATGAAATTAACACGAATTTAAATAAACAGGTCAAGGACACCATTTGACTACGCAAGATACAAATTGTTTGTTAATAACACACTGTGTCAAACTCCCTGTTAATGACACACTGCGTCAATCAACAATATATATATATATATATATATTTATTCTATTATATATATATAATAGAATAAAGCGTAGAGTATAGCGTCTATATAAATAAAAGCGAATGTGTGTCTGTTTGTCTGTGTAAAATATATAGTCGTATGGTGGCAGTACTTTATGGTGGCGAACTGGTGTTCCCTTGTCTTATTTGAGTCCTTATAGCTACCATTATTGTGTCTTTTCAACGAACATACAAACAAACACCTGTTTTTTTTTTGTTTATCTGCCTATGTTTGTGTTTTCGCAAAAACTTTGGCGAAAGAGTCTTAAACGGCAGTGAATATTAAATTGGTTATGATTATCATTGGGACTATAATAATTATTATTTTTTTCTTCATTATTGTAAATCTTTAGTTGTATGTGCTGAAGTCCCAAAGCTTAAAGTCCGCGCGAAGTATAGCTTTTAAGTTTGTATAAGAATGTTCATTATTGCTTGAGATAAAGATGATAATTGATGTTTACGGCCAGTTTTGTGCACATGGTAGGCTAAATGGGCCGAGCGACTTCCAAAGATAATGATACGAAGTAAAAGGTGAAACACCTTTCAGATATGCCCACGCTGAGATTCGAACTCGGGTTGTAGTGATCTGTGGTCCAACCCGCTACCAACTACACCATGGAGGAGCCCCACACTATTGCTGGAGATAAGTAATCATATTATGGTTAATTTGTCTGTTAATAACACATTGTGTTAATCTGTCTGCTAATAACACATTGTGTTAATCTATCTGTTAATAACACACTGTGTTCATTTGTCTGTTGATGACATACTCTGTTAATCTGTCTATTAATTCCACATTATTATTATTATTATTATTATTATTATATGAAAGGTGATCCAAGTTAAGCTTCAAATCGCCACATGACAGCATTTCAGATCCGGATCTTCGAACCCGCGGCTACATCACTATCAATTGAATCAAAACAGTTATCTGTATACATTTATAATCTTAACCACGAATATGTTGAAAACACTAGCATTGTTTATGTATTGTATAATGTACCTCTGAGTTAGCGTAATTGGTACAAAAATTAAGTAAACTTTACATAGTTTCGCGAACGAAGGGAAAGAGAATATTTAGAGAGGAATGCCTACAAATCGCCGAATACCAGGAGTGGGTGTGCCCTGATCCAACGGACAACAAGCTTTTCGGTTATACCACAAACAGTTTAGTAATATTATGCCTAAAACCTATGCCTAAAAGTAGTGACAGCATGAGTTGTAACCCTTGGAACAAACAACAAGTGAAATGGACCTCTCTGGGCTTGGGTGATAGAGAAAGCATGGACAATAGATATGAAGATTCTCCAGAAGAAAGTTTATTAGGAAATAGAACAGAGTTTGAAAATGATGTCAGATTGAACAGGGAGCCAGTAAAGAGATTTCAGAAGTGGAACAGAATGGGAAAACCGAGGAGACGTGTGACAACCCTAGCTAAGCATTTCTGAGCATAATGAAGTTTTAGAATATCCTTAGATGCAACGTTATAAAGAAAAGAGTTGCAGTAATAAAGCCTACTAGTAACGAGTGCAGTTATAATGGTTTTGGCGACCGAAAGAGAAATATAGCGACGAATACGGCGAAGGTTATGAATATGATAGAAGCAGCAGCGATATGTCAGAGAAATAAGTTTTCTGAAATTAAAATCGCTATCAATTGTAACCCCAATATTACGCACCGTGTCTGATACTGTGATGCTATGATTAAGGATGGGCGTAGGGAAGAAACGGGTAAGTTTGCTGTGTTGTCTAGATGTGCCTATAATAAAGAAATCCGTTTTGTTGGCATTGAGCCTAAGTCTATTGTTTGTCGTCCAGCCAGAAATATCACTGAGACGGTCACCAAGTTGTTTAAGGGAAATACCAGTGTCTGCTGTAAATAAAGATATGTATACTTGGGTGTCATCTGACTTGACACAAATGTTTCAACAGAACACAAACCATATTCAGTTGGGTGATATCATTATGTTTCCCACAGAGTTTTAATAGCTTCTCTCCTGCTACTGAGGATGAAATTATGAAGTTAATAATTACATCCTCAGAAGCTACATGTTTTCTGGATCCTATGCCAACCAGGCTGATCAAAAGCTCAGATTGACATCTTACTCCCTACTATCACCGAGATAGTCAATGAATCTCCCTCCTCCGGACTTTTTCCCACTGATATGAAAACAGCTCTTTTAAAACATGTTATAAAGAAACCTAGTCTTGATTCAGAGGTCCTTAAAAACTACAGGCCAATCTCAAATCTGCAATTTCTATCCAAATTGTCGCGAATCACCAAACATATGACCGTTAATAAGCTACACGAACCCTAAAAATATTAATAATAATACATAATAATAATAATAATAATAATAATAATAATAATAATAATAATAATAATAATAACAGTAGTAGTAGTAGTATTTTATATAGCGCTTTATTCAACCAAAATTGCTCTATGGCACTTAACATTTAAAACACAATTAAAACATATTCTGAGCTCATATAGATCAAATACATTTCATACATAATAAACTGGTTTAATATTATAAATAGCCAATTTAAATCAATGGGTTTTAAGAACCTTACAAAATATGTCTACTTACTGTGAGTTTTATGTGGTTTGGCAACTCGTTCCACAGCCTGGGAGCTGATACTCGGAAAGATATCTCTACGTACATTGCTGTTTGGCTTCTTGGCACCCTCAAAAGTGAATAGGACTCAGATCGGAGCATTCTCACTGGTATATATATATTTTTTTTTCCGATCAGATCACTTAGATACACTGGTGCTGTTCCATTCAGTACTTTGAACTTAAGAAACAGGATCTTGTACAATGATCTGAAACGTACAGGAAGCCGGTGCAGCTGGAACAAAACTGGTGTTATATGTTCCCTTTTGCGAGTGCGTGTCAGCAGACGTGCAGCACAATTCTGCACTCGCTGTTGGCGGTTGGTCAGAGAGAGGGGGATATTATATATTAATGCATTGCCATAGTCCAGCCGATAAATAATAAGTGTTTGGACTAAAGTCTTGCATGGCTCGTCATTTACGTAGTTACGAATAAGTCCTATATTTCTTATTTGATAATAACAGGATTTACATATAGAATTAATCTGCTTCTCCATTCCTAGGGTATTATCTAATATAAGCCCTAGATTTCTTACAGACATGAAAAAAATTATATAACCGAGCCTACCTTAAAGCGGAGATTCTCAGTTTTCTTTATAATTATGTCATGTCCTTATTCAATTTCAGCATGTTGCTGTCCATCCAAGTACTTATGTCTGCAATACAAGCTTCAATTGAAGATTAAATATCATCCCATTTATCACATGACTTCAAAATCATGTACACTTGTGTATCATCGGCATAATAATGATATTTAATATTACGTCGTTTAATAATTTCACCTACTGGTTTGATATACATACAATAATTATTTGGTTCTAAAACGGATACAGTAGACCTAAAACAGTAGACCTAAATCTGGGGATGGTTTATTGGCAACTGAAACACATTGGGTTCTGTCGGCGAGGTACGATTTTACCGAATTAAAGCTTTTTCCTTGATTCCAAAGGAAATTTATAAACGCTTCAGTAGAATTGGGTGATCGATTACGTCGAAAGCTGCGGATGAATAAAGCATAATTAATGCAGTCATGGATCCTTCATCAAGATTAAATCTCATTGGAAATAAGTTCTTGTTTAGCTTTATGGATGTGAACATCACATATTGGCGACGAGAATTCGGATAAGGACAAAGCAATGAATATTTCTATATATAGTGTAAGCTGTATATCTGTGTTATTTTATGTGAAACAAAATTCCCGTAAATTGAACTCATCTGTGTTGTGTTCAGCTGAATTGTTCTTGTGACACCGCTAACCAGTTAATATACCGTCATACGGTCGTGTTGAACAGTTTAAAGTCGAAAATGACGATTGGATTAATTACATTGAACAATTGGATTTCTAGTTCGATTCAAACGATTTCACCACAGATGAAAGAGCCATTCTTCTCAGTGTGTGTGGTTCAAAAGTGTATCGAATTGCTCGGAATCTGATGCAACCAGCAAAGCTGTCAGATACAGATTAAAAGGATCTAGTTAAGGCATTGACAGATCACTATGCCCCAAAACCATCTGTCACAATGCAACGTACCAAATTCAATATGGCGATGCGCAAATCAGGACAGTCGGTGTATAGCAGAACATTGTGACTTTGGTGATCAATTAGGGCTTATGATGGCAGATCGTCTGCTATTAGGTTTAAATCATCAACGAATCCAAACACGTTTAATGGATGAAAAGGAACTTACGTACACAAAAGCTCTGGATATTGCACGCAATTATGAAACTACTGACACGTATGTGGGCGAAATCAAGCAAACCGTACCAGATACATCAGCAGAGCCCGCTGTGAACAAACTACAGAGATATCGTCCTCATAATAAAAAGGTTGTTGCTCGGAGTAATCACAACTCTCAGTCTGTGTCATCTCATGCAACCAATCCGAAATCATGTTATCGCTGTTTGGGGGATCATCCCCAACACAAATGTCTCTTCAAAGACGTCGTGCAATTATTGCAAAAAGAAGAGACATATCGTTAAGGCAAAGTCATGTAAACATTCATCTGCTACTAGTAAAGCTTATCATTTGGAAGGAGCTTCCCAGACTGTGGAAGCTAACAGCAGCTGTGAGGAACCATCTGGATATGCATCAAACAACTGTTCCCTCGATTAAAACTGTGATCGATGTTGATGAACATATGGTGTCTATGGAGATAGATACTGGTGCGTCCTGTACGTTGATGAGTGAAATGACATATGAGTCTACCTATCCATGCAATGATAGACCTCTATCATACCGTTAAAAGACAGGGTGCAGACATACACAAACGAATGTGTGCCGATGTTAGGAGAAATCATTGTTACAGTTTCTCACAATCTTCAGGGGGACTAAACTGCCATTATCCATCGTCAAGGGTGATGGAGTAACGCTCTTGGGTCGGGATTGGCTGGAAATATTAAAACTGAATTGACGTGAAGTAAATATGGTGGGTCACATGTCATGTGATCATCTCTTGGCGCAATTTGATGAACTGTTTCAGGAAGGTCTGACACAGTTGAAGGGTGTCACTCCTAAGCTTCATGTGGACAAGAAGATCACTCCACGTTTCTACAAAGCCAGGCCTGTACTGTACGCATTCCGTAGTAAGGTCTCCGCAGAAATAGAACGATTGGAGACTCAAGGAATTATTGAACACGTCACTCACTCCGATTGGGCTACCTCAGTTGTGCCGGTGGTCAAGTCGAACGGCACCAGTATACGATTGTGTGGTGATTATAAAGTGACAATAAACAGTGTTTGTAAAACTGACATGTACCCCATTGTTGCTACCTGGATGATGTGCTTATCTCTACACCATCACAGGAAGAACATCCGAAGAAATTAGAGACTGCGGGTCTTCGTCTCAAGAATGAAAAGTGTATTATTCTTGCCTCTGAAGTATCTTACTTGGGGCACCACACTGATCAAACAGGACTTCACCCATTGAATGATAAAGTGTGCTATTTAAGATGCGCCACGACCTATCTGTTTGGTGGAACTTCGTTCATACCTGGGCCTGTTGAACTACCATGCCAAGTTTTTACCCAACATCTCCACGGTGTTGGCTCCACTGAACAAACTGCAGCGCAAGGGTGTTGTGTACCACTGGGGTGCAGACCAGGAAACAATATTCCAATATTCCAAGAAACTGTTACAATCATCATAAGTACTGGTCCACCGTGATCCTGACAAGGATATAATCTTAGCTTGTGATGCATCACCATATTGGATTGGTTGTGTCCTGTCTCATACGATGCCTGGTGGACAGGAGAATCCAGTCGCATTCGCGTCTAGAACTCTCACTGATACAGAAACCCGCTACGCACAATTGGATAAGGAAGTGTTATCAATTGTGTACGGAGTTAAAAGGTTTCACCAATATCTAACAAGCGGTCGTAAATTCAGAATTCTTACTGACCATAAACCACTGCTGGGGTTGTTAGGTGAATCCAGACCTGTGCCGGGCTGGCAAGGTACATGGAAATGCAGATGCAATGAGTCGTCTCACGCTGCCTGGAAAACCTTCTCATGTTCCTACTCCTGGTGATGTTGTCCTGACTATGAATCACATGGAGAACAACACTAACCTATGAGTTGAACTGATTAGACAATGGACTCAGAGAGATCCAACATTGTCTAAAGTGTACCATTTAATTCAAGATTGTTGGCCAAACAACTTACAAGTTGATACATCTCTAAAACCGTATTCAGAGAGGAGATCTGAGCTCAGTATCGATGACGGCTGTATGTTATGGGGTAGCAGAGTGGTGATTCCCCCACAAGGTCAGAAGCATATCTTCGATTAATTGCATTCAACACACCCCGGAATAAATAGGATGAAATGTCTCGCACGCAGCTATGTGTGGTGGCCATACCTTGACAGGGACATAGAATCGACTGTTAGTGAATGTGCAGCTTGCCAATCTGCGGCAAACCCATCACCAGAATCACCGCTTCATCATTGGGAGTGGCCAGAGAAGTCTTGGGACTGTGTACATATTGATTATACGGCACCATTCATGGGATATATGTACTTAGTCATCATAGACGCTCACTCTAAGTGGATTGATTTACACATGACTCAGTCAAGTACATCCACAGTGATAATTGAGAAACTCAACCAAACGTTTGTTACATTAGGTTTACCGAGTTCCATCATGTCTGACAATGGCGCATGTTTTACTAGTGAGGAATTTCACAAGATCACGAAAGCAATAGGAATACAACATCTATATAGTAGCCCATACCATCCAACCTCTAATTGTCTCGCAGAACGAGCTGTTCAGATTGTGAAAACCGGATTGAAAAAGGTGGAGGGTACTGTTGAAAATCGTTTGTACAAGTTTCTAGCAAGGTATAGGATGACTCCACACAGTGTGAATGGAGTCTCTCCATCTGAACTTATGCTGGGGAGGAAGCTAAAGTCGCGACTATATCTTGTTCGTCCGTGCATAGCGTCGCGTGTGCTCAGCACTCAGAGCAAACAAAAGCACTACCATGATCGCCATGCCAAATCACGTACCATTGATATAGATGACACCGTACATGTAAGGAACTTTGCAAAGGGACCGAACTGGCTATCAGGTTAATAAACCTGGTCCCTTGTCATTCCTAGTGAAGCTAGCTGACGGTCGTGTCGACGTCACTTGGATAATGTTCGCTTGAGGCTGGGTGAAGATCTACCAGCAACACCAAGATCAACAATGAATCCAGCTGATTCAACCTTACCTACAGACAGTATTGTTCCTCAACCTATCGCTACCAATGAACTTAGGACAACTCAGGAACAACCTACAGGTACATATGTGGTATCAGTACCAACAGGTACACCAGTGTCCACAACAAGTTTCACCAGTACCCCTAGTTCTCCAGTAGGATCCACATATTCTACAAGAAGATCACAGCGTTCAATCAAACCTCCCAGGAGACTGATCAGTGAAGTGTGATAGAGGGCAGAATAATCCTCTTAAGAATATTATCCACATTAGAGACAGTCTACCTCTGTGTATTTGTGGAACTTTCAGTGATTGTTTGTCTGTACTAATACGACTGTTATTAGATAAAGTTAGAAGATAACTTTTGTTTTGGGAATCTTTAATCTAAATGGGGAGGAATGTAATATTTATGACACTTACCCATCGTATTATCTATCAAGTAGGAATGACCTATTATTCGTTTTGTGATGTTGCAAGCGAGACATCGTTTTGGTGTTCTGTTTCTGTTGTTGTAAATGGCGGCTCACTTGCGGAATTAAATCTCATTGGAAATAAACTCTTGTTTAGTTTTATGGATGTGAACATCACAATTATTATTATTATTATTATCTGCATATAAATGATGTTCTAATTTGTGGCTGTGAATAAGAGAGCTTAGTGGTCTGGTACAGAGTTAACAGAGCCTTGTGGAACACCGCAAAACAAAGGTGCTGCCTTTGAGTAACATTTTCTCATTTTTATTGATTACAACTATTTATTAAGATTGAACGGATCCAGGTGAATACTGTACCCGATATGCCATACCAATCAGAGAGGTGATCTAGAAGAACAGGATAAACAATGGTGTCAAAAGCTGCAGATAAATATAATAGTATTAGTGCTGTGTGACCTTTCTTTTGTCCATGTTTAGTGATATGTCGTTGTGAACTTTCAGTAGGGCGGTTTCTGTAGTGTGAAATTGTTTGTAAGCAGACTGAAAACATTATACAATTGATTACAGTTTAAATGAATGTTCAAACGACAGGATACGACGTTTTCTAATGCTTTATATATATATATATATATATATATATATATATAAGAGGGATTAGAAATAGGTATATGGCTGTTTAGGTCATTGGCGGGTAAAGATAGTTTCTTAAGAAGAGGGATTACATGGGCATGTTTAAAATGAGAAGGGAACACTCCGGAGTGTAGTGTTATATTTACTGTCTTAGTAATTGGAAATATTAGTGAGTGAAGACAAGAATTTAGCCGAAATGTAGGGATAGGATCAAGTTCACATGACTTCTTAGGGGATGATAATATCAGGTTAGAAACTTCAGTAATTGATGCTGGTTTAATCATGAGCGGGCAAAGAAACAGACGCCTTTCTATGGAGAGTCTTATTCATACAGTTCCAGATTTGACGAGAATTGTTGGACATCATGTTTCTATAAAAGTCAGATTTAGCTTTATTCATGAGTCTACTACAGAAATTACACTGTTTAGTATATCTAGACCTGTTGTCCACGTGATTTCCTCCATATGCGTTCTAATGCGACGCACTTTGGCATTAATAATTTCAGGGGACATCCATCGTGAAGGCGATTTTATTTTTATGGATTGTGATGTGAAAGATGCGTGTTCGTCAAGTAAAGTTTTAAATTAAATAATACTAAAGATATTTATTATGCACCAAAAGGAGCCCAAAGTTAAGTTTCAAATCTCAATTTTACATTTCTTTGTTGGATGTTTCCCTCAATACTACTGATCAGCCAACTTTATCAGAGATAGACAGACAGACAGACAGACAGAGAAAGAGAGAGATATGAGGTGGGGGCGGATTCCAGTCTACTTCAACATTAATACCATCAAAGGATTGTTAACGTGTAAGCCATAGCATTTTCAGGAGATATTTGACTTTCCACCAAATGTCATTACACATATAAAGCTGCGGCTGAGATGTTTCAGATGTACAAATACGCTTGAAATATAATGGACTGATATATATATATATATATATATATATATATATATACTCTACTGGTAGTCTAAAAATTAAATTATAAAACATTTTTATAAAAGAAGTGATAGTTATCTAAACGTTGATTATTACACCATATTTATTATAATGTCAAGCGACCTTGTTATCCCTGAAACAAACTTTCACAGTTCGGTTGCTAGGGAAGTGACGTCACGTCAACTTTATTCACTCTTTTTTTTTTTTTTCACATGCCAGTAACTCAATGTTTTCACGTCATTCAGCTCATATTTTGTGTATAAAAATGTTGTCTTTAATCGTACTCTAGCGTTATTCTATATGGTTTATTGTTGTTTTTACAAATTGAAACCTAGCCGATCTTGGGCAAGATCTTTCATATAAGAATTCTTTGATGATAATAATAATAATAATAATAATAATATTCACAGATTCATTTTCATGCCCCAAATATCATAGACATGAATGTATAATTGATTTCTAAACTTGTTCAAAGTTATTGCTATTATAATCAGTTATGTCACATAATGGAGAGGTTCAATAGTTTATGATTGATTGATATAATAAGGAATAGTCCACTTAAAATTATTTTATTTTATTTTAAGAAGAATGACTTTAGACAGTCCTATCTCATCAGCACTTCCTGTCAGTAATTAAATATTACATATTGCTGATTGTTGGAAGTTAGAAATTAGGTAATATTTGCTTTGATTACTATTAAAGTTTGTAATATGCATACTGTTTATAGTATAATTAGAGATGGTTTAGAACATATATTGGTTTCAATGTTTCTGTTAACATTCCTATTGTTCATATTGGGTTTTTCCGGTAATTGTATCATTTATAATGTTTACATTGAATAATTTGTTCATTTTTATACAGAAAAAAATACATCAATCTATCTACGGTTTATTCTAAGCGATAGCACCATTGTAAACTGGGACCGAAAATATTTATATACACAGAAATCTTGAACAATCTTAGCCTCTCATTGTTATTGGTTGTTCAACAACTGCGGAATCTTAAGGGGATGATGTCATGATCCATAATATCAAAGTACAACATTCTGTATTCTAATCAAACGAATTTGTTAACCTCACAATGAACTAAAACAAACGAGTTCATTCTGATTAGAAGCTGAACATTGCTTATTATTGTAATATACGAATTTTGAGTACGTTATGATGAAGTCAACACACCTTTGTCATAATGCGTCTCAATATTTCGCAGATAATTCGGTTGATCGACCAGTAATTAGTTCATCAATACATTTTTAATATAGCACGCTGATAACGAATATTTGAAACATTCGAACCCATTCACGCACGTACGCACACACACAAGCACGCAAACACACAGGCAACTATACACGTACAGCAAAAGTTCAGTTAAACTATGTTTATACTGATGAACCTAATCTACCTGACTCAGTCGTCCACTCACTTATTCGTTCACTGGTCTACTCACGCATTTAATCACTCACCCTACTACTCATTTTCTCTCCAGTCATTCTTGCTATATATAGTATCTAATAGATAACACAAGTATATATATATATATATATATATATATATATATTGTGTGTGTGTGCGTGTGTGCGTTCGTGTGCGTGTGTGCGCGTGTGTATTGTACAGTTAATCTGTATAATCAGGTAATATGTACATTACCTGAAATTTTCAGGTAATATATGTATTGTTAACTGAGATTTAATACACGTTACCTGGAAATTTCAGGTAATATATATATTACCTGATTATATGGATGAGCTATAGTATATATATATATATATATATATATATATATATATATGCATTTCTAATATCTGCCGGCAACCTATTCCACAAAGTGGGGGCTGCGACACTAAACACACAATCACCATATGACATAAGCCGAGACACAGGCACCTGTAATAATATCTGACTGGATGACCTGAGTTTTGGGGATGACTTTCTAACGGTATTCTGGTGCCATATCATTAATAAAAAATTATTAATAACATTTATTAGTTTTATATATATATATATATATATATATATATATATATATATAAGAAGACGTCAGTGATTACTAATAATCAATATTTCCTATAATTAATTAATCTATACTCTAAATGGCGGATGGTGCCATTGTTTCCTGTCCATATCTGCCACAGGAAGTTTATCTCCTAGCCACGGTCTGTCAAATATAATAATAATTATAATAACAAACTATATTTAGCTAAAAACTAATACATAGCTAACATAGAATATAATACTGAACTATAGCAATAGAGTTATAATAAAAGTTAACACAATATATATATATATATATATATATATATATATATATATATGTGTGTGTGTGTGTGTGTGTGTGTGTGTTTGTATTTTGCGTAAGGCAAAAGTTAAGCCGATACGCCGATAAGGTTTTATTAGAATACATGTTGTTGATGATTTAAAATTATCAGCAAACCGGTTATGCTGCCATAATTCCCATATGTATAGAGAAGTATATCATTTAGTAGGGTAGCATGCATCATAATCCGTCATATACACATACCTATAGTACATCCTTGGTGCGTCTTTTATGTTAGTTTCCTGGAATACCTGGAAAACACGATTAAACGTTTACAAGTTTTGTTGATTGTAAATAATAAAATATATATTTTTGAAATTAGTTTGAAACTGCGGATATAGGGTGAGAGACAGATGGACAATGATTCAGGTATCCATCGCCCCCCCCCCCCACCCCCACTGTAGGGTGTAACATACTGTCATTCTCCTTCCTGTAATATCGCTCAGTTCCAAATTTCTTTTGGTAGCAGCTGCCGCCATACCCACGTGACCCCTATCACGTGATGTTATCTTTGTATCTGCTAATGTCATTTTCTGTGCCCGTTTAGATGCTCTGAAGGCCGCTAGTTCCATCTTTAGGCGCTGTCTCTCTCTATGTGCTAAGTAAAACATCAAAATAAATGTCTCTATCTATTTATCTATATGTCAATATATTTAAATAACTATGATATATTCGTTTATATTAATATAATATAATATTATAAGTTAGAACAAGTAATATAAATAATATAATTATTATAACAAATTGACATAAATCACCTTAAATATATATAAATACACAAACAATGGAATTTAATTATCTATTTTCCATACATGTCAACTTTCCCTTTCTATCCAGGTATATTCATATATGTATGAATGTCTATGCCATATTTATTTCAATGGATATATATAAACAAAAATACTGGAGCGAGATGAATATCGATTTGGATGCTGTTCAATTTTATCGTATTGACTAGTAAATCTTTTAAATATTAAATTGCGCGTTTATTGGGAATCATGCAGACATGCACTCACACACGCACGCGCGCACACACACACACCTTTCATGTCGAGTTGAGTTGCTTAACCTGGGACTAGTCACAACTAAGTCATATGACGTTAGAGAAATATGTCTTAGAAAGACGGTTATCAGTCATTTGATTGGTACACAAACCTGGAGGTTTGTAGCGCAATGATCTATCTACGGTGCTATCTCACTCACTCACTCACTCACTCACTCACTCACTCACTCACTCACTCACTCACTCACTCACTCACTCACTCACTCACTCACTCACTCACTCACTCACTCACTCACTCACTCACTCACTCACTCACTCACTCACTCACTCACTCACATAACCATCCAACCACCCACCCACCTACCCACCCGCTCACTCACTTACTCACTCACCCAATCACTCAATCACTCAATCACCCATCCACTCACTTAACCAACTAATCACCCACCTACCCACTCACTCACTCACTCACTCACTCACTAACTCACTCACTCACTGATTCTCTTAACGTTCCCTTTATTTATACATATTTTAGCCTTCTTCCTAACCTATGACGTCATCGGCTGTTTTAGGTCGTGTCACGTGTTCCCTGATAGACTCAGCGTAATGTTTACGTCTCTGTGCGGCCTTCACATCTCGTTCCTTGGACATTCCAGATGGTGTACCACATCGGAAAGGTTTGATAATTGACTGTTGTTCAAACGATTGTACTGTACTCTGTGAGTGACTAGCCATACCAAGCTGCGTACATTGATTCTGTACTCGGTTTAATGTGGTAGAAATCTTCAAATCTGTGGAAAACGAGACTGTAAGTTACTGTTTTAAGTACATCTTTTTCTCAACCTCAGCACAGTCTCATCTGGTATATATCACAATGAGGCGAGTCCATAAGAAATTGAGATTGTTAGGCCGTGACCTTTTAGTGGTAGATGAAACACCTCCACAAAACGGGTAGTTCTAGGATTCGATCCCACGAACTGAATATCTACAATGTAGTGTACTATAAACTGGATCACTGAAGGATCCTCCCATCGAGCCGTTAAAGGACAGTTATTTAGAGTGTAGGACTCGTAGTCGAAGGGTCGTGGCTTCGAGGCTCTGGGAGCTCTAATGCTGTCATGTGGCGGCTGGTTCACTCATCCATAAAATGAGAACCTGACTGAATGTGACGGCTATGTGTTTGAATAATGCTTTGCGCCTTTAATGGCAGCATGCGTTGTATGCTCCGTTGGAAGTTGAGATTGGTGTTTGATTGAGAGAAGGATAATAATACTTTACAACGCATTAAAACAGGGTAACCTGATTCTGCAGCTATATAAACATGCATTATTATTATTATTATTATTATTATTATTATTATTATCTATGGGAAGACACTCTGATTTGTCAATAATATTATATTAAAATTAAATTAAACGCCTTATACAATTACCCGAATATACAATAATAAAAATAATTATAATAATAATAATATGTAAATTTGGTTTTGCGAATTATGTTTTGTATTCATTTCTGGTGAACAATTAAAATAATCTTCTCTTGCACCAGTTACACAGGAGTGGCATCAATAAAATGAAGCCGTCATATCGTAAACTTAGTTACTCACTATTAAATTATTTCATATGATAAGAGGGACTTTAACGCTGAACGCTTTAATTTAAATAAGAATATACATAACTTACTTCTGAATATGAATGTTTATGTCATGCAATGAATTCGATAACAAATTTCCTAAACAGTTTGGAAACGCTTTAATAATTAAATGCTTAGTCACTAAATTAATTTGCATATTTATGAGCTTGCAAGAGAATAGATAACCTTTCCCGATATGACATCACTTACGGGGAGGTTCTCTCACAGTTTTCGCATGTTGTGTTTTCAAATAATAATAATAATAATAATAATAATAATAATAATAATATTGTATTTTTTATGAAACCGCCCTTACTGTTCAGTGATACCACAAATAATATACCTGGATGCATAAAACCCAATATGAGATTTGAAAGGTAATTATTATTTATCCGTGAAACCAAACTTGAACGGGTTTTATTATTTTTAATACACGGCATAAGTGACATAAGATTACCAATTTCCATGATATCTAATTATACACTCTGTACACAATTCCCAAAAGTGACGTCATATGCGAGATACTTTCGCTCAATCCAAATACGCTTTGTTTTTGTATTGAAATTGATTTGTGAACGTACAGCGTATTGTAAACACGGTCCCATATATGTCATATTTTAAAACATTCTTATAGATTAGTTATACTATTCTGTAATTAGCACGTTTAATTTAGTGAAGCACACACACACATATATAACATACACACATACATGCGCGCGCACACACACACAAAACACTGTTGAGCCCTGAACTATAAATAGATGAAAGGTGATTTACCTGTTGATTTTGCCGAAGATTCGCTGGTAGAATAAAAAGTGCTGCTAGATTTTCTTGGAATGAACACAATTTCCGACACGGTGTGTGGTATGCTTAACGAATATAGAAACCTAGGAAAAAGATAGAAATGTTTTATTGTTGTGCAAATAATATGTTAAAATATATAACATCTATATAATTTAATAAACATGTTACACTTTATGTCTGAATTGTGTGTCATGGTGTGTGAGTTTGTCTATTTGTGGGCGAGGAGGCGCGTACAGAAGTGCTTGAACGCGTACAGCGTGCTTGCGTGAGTGTTTATGTAATTACCTTTCATAAAAAGCGACTATATTAACATGGTTGAAATCCTGCACGTCGAGAAAATTATGACAATCTGGATTTACGCTACAAGCCTGGAAATAATAATGGTAGGGATTAGAAGATTCTCTCTGTACTAAATAGTAATCTCTAGGCTGATAAACCTATAACATTAATAAATAGTTTTCGTGTTAATATTAATTAATACTCTACTAGATATTAATAGGTATATGTATCATCGTATGAGCTGTTTACGGTAATAATTATATTAAAAAAAGAACACAAGATGTATCAGGGAAGGAAATACGACGAAGATAGCACGATAGGAGATAGAAAAGACTAGGCTAAGTTGATCCGCCCGATCATCAGGCTTCTTGAGTCGAAATGGAAGAAAGACAGCGCCATCTATCGATTACTAAAATATTCATTTCCTAACGATGTAAGCATTGACCTGAAAGAAAATTTGACCTGAAAGAAAACTAGACCGAGCATTCAGTGGTGTTTTTTATTTGGCCGCCATGACCAAACAGGGCTCACTTCCGGTAGGGGTAAAAGGCCATCTCTTCGCGTTTTGAACCTATGAATACGGACATTTATTGTTATGTGTACATTATAATGTTGTGTGTGTAGAGAATCTTTATTACTCCTGTCCTATTATATGCCATGAAATATGTAAATGACGTTTCATGCAAGTCGGTAGATCTAGTCTAGTTGGGATGAAATACCAGAGACAGGCCGGGGGTTGTCGAACAGGCTAAATATAATAATAATAATAGATAAGCTTAATTTCCTTCAATAAAACGCTCAGCATTTTAAATGTGTTCCTTACCGATGAAAAGATATTCCTTTTGTAATACTTCCACGGCTTATGCAACCAACGACATAACAAGAATTTACCATGTTTATAAAGCTCATTTTAGTAGTCCGCTTTCCTTTTTGACCGCACCAGAAGTTGGGAGCTGTTTGCCAACAAATTGCAGGGCGTGCACGGTCTAGTTTTCTTTCAGGTCAAAGGATGTAAGTAAGGTACATGATATTTTTCTTATAATTCTCAAACGTTTTATCTTCAAAATTGATCTGAAGTAAACAGGACTGTAAAGATCTTGTATATATATATATATATATATATATATATATATATATACAGTACAACGCCTGTATTACGGTCACCATTGGGACCAGTGATTTGTGGCCGTAATTGGGGACTGGCCGCAATACAAGACAACCCAAATTTAGCTTCACTGAAAAGCTTGTTATTGAAATTTGAGCCATGCCGGAATAAATATTAGGTCTAGCACATGTTATAATCAAATTTTATTCACGGAAAGATAATTAAAAATAACAATAATATTATGCAAGTCCATGTACATCGCATTGCGATAGATGTGTACAAATTCGTAAAATTATTGAACTATTTTACCATCACTATTTTTCAACAGGTCTACTTTTGGTTTGAGTGAAAGTTCATTTCCTCTTTTTCTAGCTATTTTCAAAGATTTAGTATTTGTGATTGTACTGCGTGTCCATTAAATATCTTAAATGATATGATTCCATTTCACAAGTTGTGGTAGCATTTATACAGAAAGTGAGCGGCAAGTTTCTGTGTCTACACATGTAATTAAACAACAGTCAATGAACACAAACAGTGTGGCACGGTGAGACGCACTGATAATCAAAAGCAACTCATCTAATTCAACTTTTGTTTTTTCCCTGCGTCTCTTCGAAACTAATTATCATCAAGTGTGAATTGCTGCGGTCAGGTAAAATTGAGATTGGCCGCGGGCGGTCAGTTTTATATGCCGATTGGCCGTTATTGAGGGCCTCGATAGACATCTGGGACTTCAAGCGTTGGCCGTAATACGCATTAGAGGCGTGGCCGTTATTGGCAACATAATTAGCATTGCGTGAAACGGGCTGATGTTTGGGACTATATAATATGGCCCCATTGTAGGTACTGACCTTCATTCAGGCGTGGCCGCAACGAGGCTTTGTACTGTATTGCAACTAGCGCATATGATAGTTAATACAGTTGGCTAATATAATTGACAATTGAATGATTTCTATTGGGCTAAGTTACGCTATAGCTCAACTTGCCCCCATTGTAGTTCAACTTGTCATGATATTATTCCATTTCCTTCAATTTACAATAATTCTCAGTCCCCTGTTAACTGTAGCTGTATATCGATCGATCAATAATTTTATTTGTTTTAAATGTAAGTCAATATATATTTTTTCTACTTGGATCAACTTATCCCCGGGCGTGGATCAACATACTTGCTTGCATGTGTGCGCCGGCCTTCACTCACTCACTCACTCACTCACTCACTCACTCACTCACTCACTCACTCACTCACTCACTCACTCACCACTCACTCACCACTCACTCACCTCATTCACTCACTCACTCATAATATGTATCTATTTCTTTCCCACGACCTCTCTACGTTTTTGTTTATTTCAGGAACATTTAATAAAGTAAAATTATAAATGCCTGAGTAAATGTGAATTTTTTCTTTAATGTAAAATCGGGGAACAATGTCCACTTCGTTATGTTTCTTTAGTCTGTAATAACAAGTTTTATCATTAATCATAAAATAAATGCTAAAATAACTTACGATATAAGGATACAATACAATGAGAGTTATATAATGACTAGTATGACATTAAAACGTGAGAAACTATCTCTCTTGTTTGAACAAACTGGGAAAAAACAATAGAAAGTCAATCAACCTATTACAACACAATGAGTTTACCTCGTTCTTGCAATGTTCATAATCATGTTCCTGTGACTAGTGTGGCATGTTAAAGAGAGAGAGATGGAGAAGGACACATAATAACAATTGGTGACATGTTTTGTGCTTCTATCGGAAACAAATGTTTAGGACGAGGTTTTTGTAAGATAAACAATCTGAACATTGTATATAACTATAAATAACCAACCATTTAAATGGCGAAAGATAAAAATAAATAAAAAAGAGATATTGGATGAACACAATAACAAAACCTAATTCTGAGAATTCTCGTGTGAAGAGTGGAATACAAATATTAAATGATACGTTGATGATAGGTTGACGATAGGTTGATGATAGGTTGATGACACTTTGATGATAGGCTGATGATATGTCGGTGATACATTGATGATACGTTGGTGATACGTTGGATAGTTGATGATAGGTATGATAGTTGATGATATGTTGATGATACATTGCAACTAATATAATAATTGACCACAGAATAGTAAATATTACAACTCAGTCTAAGTCTGAAGTAATTAATAAATAAATACAACGGAATTACGGGGACAGGTATCTCTATATGGTCTGTTGGTCTATAATAATTACAGGCACATGTATGTCTATTATGTTATATCGATCTATAATTATTAGAGGCACCGTCTATTGGTTATTGAGATGTGCCCCGAACGTTGCAACACACACACACACACACACACACACACACACACACACACACACACATGTATATAGAGTTGACCGTCTGGATGGTGACTCTCAGATCATAGCTTGATACACAAGCCGTAAAAGAGTAAAGATGAGACTGAAGATGTCTTTAGTTCAAATAAGTTTCCAATCATCTTAATTATCAAATTACCTTTTTGTGTTCGATATTTTCCACGGTTTTCCCCGGTTCTAACCATTCATCCGGTTCCTATAAGAAAAAGGAGCAAGAATAGTTTCAAATGATCAATTACAAATTGACTATTTTCACTTTGATATTAAGATATAAACCTTCGGTGAGACTTAAGTGTTCCTATCTGTTTGATAAGAGCCGCACTTTAAATGTACTTTTGTTTTATTTTCAGGATAACTTTACGGTTATTGCACAACTTCTGGCGTCTTCTCACAATTCCGTTCAGGGTTAAGACTACTCACCTGAGGCTCATCGAGACAGCCTTTTATAATCAGGGCACAGAGATGGTTTGGGTTGTACTTCAGGGCTCTCCTAGCGTCTTGTAAAGCCTGAATATATACGTCGGTACGTACACGCATACAGTAATACGTTCACATACACATGCACACATATGTACCTATGTTATTTAAAGGAGCATTTACGATATTATCAAAACAAAATAACATTGATAAAATTAAGACATATTTCTCACCAAAGTAAGCTCAT